>CAJUYH010000605.1:0-61782 GCA_910591685.1 Galerucella tenella
GTATACCTACAACTTAAAAAATAACTCTGACGTTAAGATATTTAATTTTTAGAATAATGCGAAATTATTGTTCCAATTTATTTGAACGAAACAATTGTCTGACATCGTTATTGTTTTACAGTTGTTATTTTCGAGAAATAAGCATTGGTATGTCCGAACTATGTAACGACAATATTTTTAACCATAACCGCAGACTCGAACAGTCAGAAAACTAATCATGTATGGAGAAAAGTTGATAATTCAAATTGGCTGCACGAGAAAAATTATACATTTTGAAACCATCTTCCTCAAATTAGAATAATTGGTACTTTCCAAAAAAAACTCCCTACCGATACAAAAAATATATTGTAGATTCAATAGCTCGAGATCATTTGTTAGCGTTCTATTTAATTATTTAACTGGCCCTTTGAGGAAGTTCCAAAAGTACGCATCCTATAAACAATAGATAGACACATGCTTTTTTATTGCTTCATACCTACATCTTTTCACAATATACCAATATGTTGTTATTTGATACGATAAGATAATTATGATTAGTATCTCTCTGTAAAATTGAAATGGAAATGGAAAAAAACTGTTTTTATGAGATTACTCAAAATTGTTTGGTAAATATTTTTATCATTAATTATTGATTCAGGTGGTTGATGCACCTACCTTGTAAAAAATATTTCAGTAGGATAATAGTACCTGAATTTATGATCTACACTATTTGCTTGTTTTTAGAAAAATTTTCAATAGGTTTATCAGTAACAAAATATTGTTTTTTTTACATTAAAGTAGCTATTTATACCTCATGTATCATGCTGCTCATTCATCACTTCTTAATAATTAGAGTATTTTATTAATATATCCCATATTCAATTTTGTTGCCAACTTTTTGTAGTAATTTTCTATGCCATACAAAAGTGAGAGTTATTTGCTTAATTAAAGTTTCCTGTGAAAATTGTCATATTTAAGTAAAGCATGTTATCAATAGATGCCAAGATCATACTATTATAACGCCTTACAAATTTGAAAATGACTTTAATTTGGAACTGTAATTCATTGTCTGTCGGGGCACATAGCCCTAGAAGAAGTTTGTTCTTAGTAAACGGCCTACTCTAATTTTCAAATTTTTAAGGCGTTATAAAATTATGATACTATTATCTTGACATCTAAAAGTGAGAGTGGGAATATTTTTTTGGTTCTGATAATATTTTTACAATGGCTTAAAATCGAGATATTTTTTTCAATTTAAAAAAATAGTTTTTGAGATTTACATTTACATTTTTTTACGTACCCTCATGTTTATTGGTGTTTTTTAGATATTAATGGTATTATTTTAATCGTTGAATCGTTGAAATGTATACTTTCGAATGGTCTATATATACAGGGTGTCCCAGGAGTTCGTACCAAAAACTTGGAGGTGATAGAAAGACTAAAAATAATGATGGTATTTCATATAAACATTTTTCTTTACGCCCTTCGTTAACAAACTATAGGGCTCTAAAGTTGGGAATGAATAATGGTTTTTTATTAACAATTATCAAATGGCTGATTGGATATTGGTAATATTTTAACCGTTAATAAACACCATAATTGCACACTTTTTGGCGTGATATACAAGTCTACAACATACTTGTGAACTCAGGTACCGACCAAGTTAAATGGTGGATGCGCCATATTTTTTGCAAGTAAAACTTTTTTCAGTTATAAATGCAATAATTGGCTTTTGTGAACATTTTTAAAGATATCAAGTCCTCTTGTGACATCTCGATAACATTAACGGTTCAAGAGATACGGGCAATTTTATGTCGCACTGCACACCTATTGGCGCATTCACATTTATTTTGAATGTACGATTACAGGAAGCATCCTGTATTATTAGCAAATTATTAAAAAATCGGTGTAATGTTTTTAAACCGTTTTGACTTTTTTGATGTTAATTACTTGGTTACTCGTTTTTTCTAATCTGCTAATGTAATGTAGTTATTCATTTTTCAGGGTTTTGTTGATATTTATATTGTTATTAGTAAGTAATGTTCGTTTTCAATAAAGTTCTTTATAGTTAAACAAAGTAAAAGTTTATATTTATAAATGTAGACTGCACCAATTTATTAATAATTTTCTAATAATACATGCAGGATGGTTCCTGTAATCGTACATTCAAAATAAATGTGAATGCGCCAATAGGTGTGCAGTGCGACATAAAATATCTCTCAAACCGTTAATGTTATCGAGATGTCACAAAAGGACTTGATATCTCTAAAAATGTTCACAAAAGCCAACTATTGCATTTCTAACTGAAAAAAGTTCTACTTACAAAAAAAATGGTGCATCCACCATTTAACTTATTCGGTACTTGGGTTCACAAGTATGTTGTAGACTTGTATATCACGACAAAAAGTGTGCAATTATGGTGTTTATTAACGGTTGAAATATTACCAATATCCAATCAGCCATTTGATAATTGTTAATAAAAAACCATTATTCATTCCCAACTTTAGAGCCCTATAGCTCGTTAACGAAGGGCGTAAAGAAAAAATTTTATATAAAATACCATCATTATTTTTAGTCTTCCTATCACCTCCCAAGTTTTCGGTACGAACTCCTGGGACACCCTGTATGTTGATAATTTATTTCCCATTTAACCTAATTAAAATTTAGAAAAACCTGAAAATTAACTTCAATATTTCAAATAATTAATTTCTTGTTATTATTGTATTAATTTCCAATCACCAAACTTACTTCCATGTAATTCCACTAAAGTTTTTTATTATCTACAACTTTTTTGATTACTTTCCTCGATATAGGAGATCACTGGTTTCATCCCCTAAACACCACCCCCATTTCACTAGTTCAATTTATCTCGCGCCTAAAAGGTTTTTTAAATTAACTTAATTTCCCAGCTGTTTACCTCTGGTTCTTCTGTGCTCGTACATATCGATCTGGATATCACATTTGATATTGTAGCATTTACAAATGGTTTTTAACATCGACTTAGCATGCTTCAAATTATTATTCAAGAATATTATCTAATCTACTAATCTAAAGCAAAGTAGTTTAGATGTGAAAATTTAAAATCCTCTTAATATGAATATGGAAAAATCTGATAGTTGTCCAATACTAAATAATTTCGGATTTATTTCTACAAACTTTTATTCTATCAATTGGGAAAAGTAGAATTCGATAGATGGCGCTCTGAAATGTCAATGTCATCTTAGCAACGAGTAAAGCAAATCAGCTGCCGTATAAGCCCTTTGATATTTAAGTGGTTATATTTTGCTGTTTTAGTTATTTTCAGTGTGTGTTTTGTAAAACTTTTGCTTTTTCTTTGATTGTACTTTAGTATTTTGTGTTGTTAAACTAAATTTTGACTCCTAATATTTTTATTTTTTGAGTAATAGGTATGATTGATATTTGTGAAAAGTACAACAAGTGTTCAATTAACTGTTTGGTTTTAGGTCTGATTTCGTGTTTTTATTTTATTTTTGATACAATTATATCTACAAAAGTTGCAGGGAAGGTAGGTTTGTATTGAGTAATATTTTTAATCTTTAATACTGACTTATTTTCTCTTTGATCTGCAATGAAAACAAAAAATAGAATAACATACCTCTTCCATAATATCTCTGATTATATAAGAATATTACCTCTAAAATGATGACAGTTGAGTTAATTAGAAAAACACGGTTTTAAACTTGTCACTGACACAAAATTAAACAAATAAAGTACGAATTCACGGTAATTACGTTGACTTGAATATAATACAAAAACAATGCAAAACGAATTATTTTACTCGTTGCGTTAGTTACAATTTTCTCCGCCAGAGGTCTCATCGAATTCTACTGCGCCCAATATTAAGTTGGACCAATATTTCACGATTTTGTCGTGTCATATAAATCTGTCTAGACACTTTTATTATGAACATTTTTTGATTTAGAGATACCTAAATGTTTGTTCAAATACTTTTGCAAAACATTCTTGGCACATGGCAGAGCTGAGAAGGTGGGTAATTAGTCGCATATTTTTGACTTCGAGACAATTCTGCTATAAACAGCATAGAACTTTATTTCTTTATATACAAATAAATTAAAACAATAGGTAGGTACAAAACGTTTTTTCAATATATAAAAAAAATTCCTTGGGTAACTGTTACGAGAATACTAGTTATAAAATTATTAGAGTATTTTATTAATATCCCATTTTCAATTTTGTTGCCAACTTTTTGTAGTAATTTTCTATGCCATACAAAAGTGAGAGTTATTTGCCTAATTAAAGTTTCCTGTAAAAATTGTCATATTTAAGTAAAGCATTAAAAATTTGAAAATTATATTCTAATTTGGAACTGTAATTCATTGTCTGTCGGGGCATATAGCCCGAGAAGTAGATGTTTGTTTTTAGTAAACGGTCTACTCTAATTTTCAAATAGTATTATGATACTATTATCTTGACATCTAAAAGTGAAAGTGGGAATATTTTTTTGATTCTGATAATATTTATACAATTGCTTAAAATCGAGATATTTTTTCAATTATTGAAGAAAATATGCCTAGGATATATTCAGCGATTTTTATTTAAATAGCTGTCCAAGAAAATATAATTATAATGTATACTCCATTCCAAAATATTTTGTTTTAACTTTACACCAACATGATTTAGTTTTGCCGACTACGTATCTCTTACTGTTCACTGTACCATAAAGTTTTCATTATCATCATATTATCATTAATACCAGAAACGAGGCCATCTGATAACTAACACATACACACACTCATACTTCATAATTGTACAAAAAGATCAGTTGAGAGAGATAATTGAGAGTTGCAGAAATAATAACTTTTTGACAATTTTAAAGACAATATTGTAGGTAGGTACTCCTGATTCAAATTCGCGCATCAACTTTCGCGACGATTGACGCAAATAACGACAGATGCGGGGTGAGCAGCGAACATCCAGTCCAGTCTAGGGGGATGGGTAATCTGTGATCCAGTCCATTTTAAGTGAGTGCAGAGGGTGAGTGTTAAGGAGATCCCCACCGTTGACCATGTAAACAGTTTTCTATCTCCCGAATTCTCTCTGAGATATGGATCAGATCATGATCAGATTCACGAGTGAAATTCAAAGCAAATAATACCGAATTAATGTTGACCAATTACAACACTTAATTGTCCAATAAGATACGGTATATTGTAATGAGCCATACCTTCAGTCAGGTACAAAAATGTTTCTCTTTATTTCAACGTTGCCTATGGAATTATTTAACGTAGGTACCCAAAAGTTCGATTGTTCCAGTTGACTTCCTAAACCATAAATTTTGGTGTACAAATCTTTCACAAGACAATAAATCAAAATTATAAAATATTCTCATCTAAAATTGTTATTTACAAACAAATTTATTTTAATAAATCATAAATTATAATTTTTTGTATTTAAAAAGTAATTTTGGAAGACTCAGAACTTTTTTATGTCACATGATTTTAAATAAAATATTCTGGAATGATGTTGAAACCTAAATTTAACGAAAACTGCAATAAAATACATTCATATTACCTATAAATGATTTTATGACAGAAAATTTAATAAATAATGACTCAAAACAAGTTGATATTAACGGTGTGTTGAAAAATTGGTATTGAATTTCAATTAAGTAAAATCGTCCCAGAAAATCATCTAGGTTCATTTAAAAATAAATTTACTATTAATGAAGATTATATTATTTAAATTTCAATTAAGTAAAATCATGTCTACATTACGTCCCAGAAAATCTTCTAGGACCATTTAAAAATAAATTTACCATTAATTAACGTTAAATTATTTGAATTTCAATTAAGTAAAATCATCTACATTACGTCCCAGAATATCATCTAGGACCATTTAATAATAAATTTACTATTAATCAACATTATATTATTTAAATTTCAATTGAGTAAAATCATGTCTACATTACGTCCCAGAAAATCATCTAGGACCGTTTAAAAACAAATGTACCATTAATTAACATTATATTATTTTTTTCGTTCCTAATACATTATGGGTTATTGATTACGGTAACCTTCAGGACCCTCGGAATTTTATTTTTATTTTGGATTTGTTTAATAGCTTAATTAAGTACCTCCATTAAAATAGATTAAAACAAAAATATCGCTGGATCACGCAGTTTTTCTAAAAAAAATCAGGAATTCAGTAAAAAAAATATGTTATTTTTTACAGTAACATCTGCTATTCTGTGATACATATTTTTACTTTAAATGTTATAGGTTGTTACCTTAAATAAATTAATTACTACTACTACTAGATAAAAAATGGAAAATAGAAAATACTTCAATTTTGCTAATATTCGGAAATAGGTTGAAAACACTAATTTTCATAAGACTTTTATATTGGAATCCTATGTCTAGGGAATTAGGGTGACTGATTAAGATAGTATAGCAGACTAAAATGATAATAATTCCAGTTTTCAGTTATGCATGGTATTTTTTAATAAATGTCAAACTAGTGACTTTTATCGTTTTATTCCTAAAAGCCTGACATTTTTTAATACTGCAGTTTTTTTCAGAATTAAGTACTTCATGTTAGAATTTTTTTCTTTTAAAGTCTTTTATAGCAATAGGACTTCATAATAAGAAAAAATGCGAAACTCCGAGGGTCGTAAACTTTACCAGAGTCACATTATACATAAAATATTTTACTGTTTACTGTCTTGAGAAATGCGGTAAAGATTGTTTTTTTTTTGTTCTTATCGTTGAAATGTTAAAATTCCCATGAATATTGTATGTGAAGTAAAAAATAAATAGTTAATTTACTTGTAAGGTTAAACAATGACTCATTTGTTGTAACAATGTAATTAATAAACATAAAAAACACCTTCTGTATCAAAGCCTAAAACTCACCTCGATCCTCCAAATTTCAAGGCCTGCTTGATGACCGGCATTTTCAAAAGCAGGGTCCATTATTTTACCTCTTTTACCGGTTAGTTGATTCGATCTGTTTGCGAAACCGGTTGGCTGTGTGAACTGCTGCCTTCTATTTGTTGTTGCACTGTCACAGCGTTGTATATAAACTAAAAACGCGAGACACAGAAATGTTCCGTGGCAAATAGCACCTATTTTCAACATTTTGGGCATGCGTGGATATCTGTAACAACAGAATTGGGTAATAACAGATTTTTTGAATGGAATTATTGATTGGCTTAGTTAGAAGTTTTTTTGTTGGATTAAGAATAAATACGATAACGCTTCGGATTTAATGTTATAACCATCATCAGTGATTTGAATCGTCCTAGATATAATATTTTATCATCGATTGAATAATTTTTAAGACCATGGGAGTTATACAATATAATTTGATTGCAATTATCGTCATTATTCCATTTAAAAAATAGTAGGCTTGAAAATGAAGAATTACATAAACCTAAACCTAAACCATTTCTCACTGAAGTACCTATTGAATTTTAAAAATAAGTACATTGCGATATTTTCTTATACTTTTCAACATATTTTTCTCTTCAAAGTTGTTTAGGGCAATGTCAAGTGCAAACACGCGACTGGAGCCTTGCTTGATAAACTGGCAAATGCCAAAGTTATTTCAGGAAAATTATGAAATAGTTGTTGCACAGTAACTAGCACCATATCTCATCACTAATTTTCTATATTTCCTTTCTGCTTACCGTAGATTATTGAGAGATACGTTCACGATTTGTGTGCATTTAATGAAATAATGTGCATATTATAGGGTGCCCTATCTGATACAGATACAGATAGGGTGCCAATTTTAAAACTGTAACTCGTGAACGAAAAGAGATATCAAAAAAATTTCAAAACCGTTTCTATGGTAGAGAGGGGGAAATAAAATTGAATAGATGAGGCTTTTACTTGATGGAGATCCATACTAAATGATGAAATTAAACAATTTGATTTGTTAAAATCTACATTATATTAAAATTAAAGTTGTGACGCGTTTCGCTAACAAAGTAGCTTTCTTAAACGGATTTTAATCTCTTTTCTCTTATTTTTTTAGGAATCAAACCACAATAATGTTTTTATATTTTTTATTTCGACGTTTCGGTAGTGTTCCAGCTACCGTTGTCAACATTAATTAGTAATTAAATAATTTTTGGTCCCTATCTGACACAACGAAAATATTTGATAACTAGACAATCAATAATATTTTATTTTGAAGTTGTCAAATTTTTTCGTTGTGTCAGATAGGGATCAAAAATTATTTTATTACTAATTACTCTTGACAACGGAAGCTGGAACGCTACCGAAACGTGGAAATAAAACATTATTGTGGTTTGATTACAAAAAAATAAGAGAAAAAATAATAAGTAATGCCACAAGGAACGTACAGAAGATATTTAACTTTAATATAATGTAGATTTTAACAAATCAAATTGTTTCATTTCATCATTTAGGGGGAATTAAAATTACATGAGAGGGAGCGCGCCCCATCAACCCCTTATCACTATTTTTGATAAATTATTATTTAAAAAAATCAAGAAAGGATACAAAGCTAGAATTATATAAAACTATAAAAATTGTAAACAAGATTAATACTTATGAATAAATTTTTTATTTTTATACAATAAAACTTAATCTTTGAATTTTACTGATACTAGCTTCTCCTAAAAATCTTTTATTTCGACATTTTTGCTTATGTTAAAGGCTTATGCTTTGAAAACTGCTCTAAGAATTCTAAATTTAATTTTAATTGGAATATTTCGCCAGCTTTGATAGTTATCGACATGCTCTACTTCTCTTATATAATTTGGATGATTCCCTTTACTTAGGTTGGGTAAACAAACAATAAACAATTGTAAGTAGACAAAAATAGTATTTTGTATTAGCAGAGATGAAGCAAGAAATATGTTTTGACTGAAGTGAATGATTTCTACAGTATTCAATTAGACATGAGACATAACACATATTCTAATAATGAAGTGCAGACTTTCTTCTTTCGGTAGCCAACTTTTAAAAATAGATTAGTCATCTCATTCGTTTTAAAGATTAATAACGTACCTATTAAATGTTTTGCCAAGTAAAATAATATAAAAATCTATAAAAAGTATGTTGTTGCCGCAACAATTTTAGAAACTTGTAGGCATTCTATTTTTTTTTTGCAAAACATGTTGTATACCAGGTTACTGACTATAAACTACCCACTATCAAAGTTTTGTGGTTACGAAATTAAGTTAAAACGCTGTCAATAGTTGACCTTTTACAATTTAAAAACTTTTAATATAATCTGACAGTTTTGTGACAACTAAGTAGGTATTTAAAGATAACAGTAGCATACTAAGTAAGTAAGTAAGCTCACAGTATGAGCAATATTTGGTTTTGAAATTAAGTAAGTTATGAGAAATACGTCACTTTTCATAGCAGTTGTAGAAAGTAGTTTGTGCAACTAGTGTGGATATGATGGCCATATCGCACGAGGACGAAGTTTGAGCACGACGCCGTAGGCGGAGTGCTCAATCGTTCGAGTGCGATATGGACAATCCACACGAGTCGAACAGTATATTTTTTCTACGACCCATTCAAGAAAAAATCTAGAAAATAAACATTTGAATAAACTGTAAAATAAATATAACTTGAAATTAAAAATTTTCAACAATTTTATTCATAATCGTACCAATTCAATTTTATGTCTTCACTAATTTTTTGTGATAAACGTACAGTTTTTAAATGTACAATTTGTATAATGTTACGGTTTCTTTTTTTAAATATGCGATGCTGTTATAAATAGATGTTGCCAGTCGGACTCCCGCAAAAAGGGTACCGTACCTTTATTTATAATAATGAATATTCTGCTAAATATTTCAAGCGTCTGCCTGTTGTAGTTATCAATATTGAGCAGAATAATTATTTAAAAATAATATCAACAATTGAAAAAAAAATTCTTCACCCGGAATCGAACTCGGGTCTACCTTCATCAAAGTCCGGTATGTTAACCACTCGGCTACCGAGATGGATTAGAAGTTTATCTCAGAAGTATTACATACCTTCATAAAAACTAACCTTCATCAGTAGTCCCTTAAATACCCATTTTATTCTGTTTTTAGTATTTGTTATTAATTTATAAGGTTTATTTTATTCAAGTTTATTTTTATAAATAAATATTCTGGATCCAGTGCTTCTGGGAGAGACTTTTTTTGACAAGTTATTTTGACGTTGCTTTAAATTGAAAAAAAGATGAATGACGAGTACTAAACGCGAATGCTGATTGGTGGTTTTCATATACGTTCTAGGATGTATATGAAATCATATACGTTCAGTTAACCGATATGGCCTACATTTCCATTCTCTAAACTGTGCAGGGAATAGATAATATACATGTGGGTGTAGAAAATAGCTATTTGTATTACTAGGCAGGAAAGTGCCACTTTTCCTCCCGGAGGATGTAGTTTACTGCCCGACGCGAAGCGGAGGGCAGTAAACATATCCAAGGGAGTAGAAGGCACTTTACTCCCATGTGATACATATGATTTTTCCTCCTACCCACCTTTTTTTGAAAAAGTTTTAGCTTTATTTGGTTTGTATCCGGCATTTTGACGTTTTAGAAATGCAATCAACTTTGGATATTTAATATCGACATTGTCCTTCATTTATATCATTGTGCGTAGCATTGAATATTTAGACCAAAGTTGAAGCTTTTAATGATTTTCCTTGTAGTGAAAAATATGCCAGTAAAACATTCTCTGAATATTTATGCATCTTGTTGTCTTCAGCCCATTTTGCTTATATTGTGCATATTGTTTTTCATACCTGTCTTTAGATTTTTGTGGTAGTAAGGTAAATGACGCTATGTTAGCTTGTTCCTTAATATTAGGTGGTGTATTTGGAAATTCAAAATGACTTGAATCGCTCTCCATTTTTCAAAAATTCAACTAAGTTTAATGAATGTAGCGGCTTTGCACCTCAAAAGTCAATCGCCGTGTTTACTGTCAGTGAGCCACAGCATACTATGCTTTTCTTATTCTGAACTCAAAAAACGTATATCTAAGATTCCTGAAGTTGAAATTTGTATTGAAGTAACATTAATGTTTGATTTTTACCAAAAACAGGATATACAGGATGTTCTAGAAATTATGGAAACAATATGAATATAATGAATTCACAAGTTTCATCGTTTACAACTTACTTGAAATGAGGGGGAGGAAAAATACTTTCCTCCCTAGGGAGAAAAAGTATGAGTTTCCTCCCTGATTTGATGGAGGAAATTGTGTACTTTCTATAGGGGTAGGAGGAAAACATAATTTCCTACACAAATTTGTATTCAGTAACCGTTGGAAAATGTAAGAAGTATACGCTATGGCACTTTTCCGCACCAAAATATCAAACACAGTTTGAACAATTCAAAATTGTTCAAATTTCACTATGAATTGTATATTTTACTGATTGTTCTATATTTAATATTCATTTTGGATGTTCTTTTTAACACGCTTTTATTAGCTTCACTTGTATGTTTGTATGTTTGTGGGTTTGTAACTCTCCTTTGATTGTTAAGGTAGTCGTTCGATAGTGGCTGCAGAGACATGCTGCAGCTGCAGGCGGACGAGGCAAGAGGCATCACTTCTTTTGCTGTTAAGAAAGAAGGATGTAGAATGTCTGCCAATAAGAATAGAATTATCAAACGAATTTTATTGGAGGAAGAGGAAGATCAGGATTTAATATTATACTATTTATATAGGAAAAGCAAGAGAGAGTCAATAAACTCCTTATTTAAAAAACGAAATCCAGAAGGTTATTTTAAACTGTTAATTTTACAGCACCTACAAGGGATGAAGATTTATTCAGAAAATATTGCAGACTGGATAAAACACAATTTTATTTTGTTTCAAGTTTAATTGAAAAAAACATGCAGCCAAAAAAATTGAGAACGAAAATTACAACTGAAGAAAAACTCTTTATTACTTTAAGGTAAGTCAAAATAAATAACATAAAAAATGATACACAACAATACACAACGATTGCTGCAGAACGACTGCCTCGTGCCCAGTGTTGCCACATGCCTATTTTTTTTCGAGACAGATGATATGGCGGAAACGAGCGAAATTCATACTAAAACGAGCTTTTTCAAAAATATTTTTTACTAGTGAATACCTATGCCCCAATTCCTTCTTTATTTGGTTTTTTTATAATGAACCTTTATAAAGATAAATATGAAATGTAGACTTTTTATGGTAGTAATTTTTAAAAATATTAACTTACTTTTCCATTGTAAGGTAGAGTAGGTAGGTATTCTAGCCCTTACCATGCCTTTACCAACAACCAATAATCAACATCTAATAACCAACAACAAACTTCCCAATATTTTAACATTTTACTTTTCGAAAAACAAAGAACAGGCTCTGTGAACAGGCTGAGCGGTTGGATTGGGGTGCGTTTGGGATTTCTCTTGTTCGGCGGTGGTGCGTTCCAAAAATTACTCACTCTTGTGCGTTCACGAATTACACTCGCCCGCTCCGTCTAATTCAAATAATCCAACACTCAACACCGTTCAGTTCAATTCATGAGAGTTCAGAAATACTTAACTTCAACAAAAATTTAGCAACATTTAAAAACGAGCCAATTTTAATAAAGAGGAGTCAACGAGGAACTTTTAATTCAAACGAGCCAGATCTGGCTCGAACGAGCCACCTGTGGCAACACTGCTCGTGCCTCCACACTGGTCCGGACGCAGATGCGCGCCCAAGCAGCAGAGACAGGGCGAGACACTTAGTAAGTATTTATAAAGTATTTATGTTCTAAGGCGAGACACCTAGTAAGCTAGTTGCTGCTGCAGCGTGCATCGAACGGTGACGGTGTATCATTAGAATTCATCAGAACAGTAGTGTCTCTGCCTCATGCCTCGGCCGCCTGCAGCTGCAGCATGTCTCTACAGCGACTATCGAACGACTACCTTTACTATGGTATACCATAGATAACACTGGTATACTCCATCATCCTAAATGTGTTCGTTAGCTGAGCGGGCTAAGGCGCAAGAAGAATTCTACATTCGTGCACCCTCTGTTGGAAATTTATAATAACTATAAAATAAAAAATAAAATAATATAAAAAAAATAAATAAAAAAAATATATAGTTTAAAAAAACTAAAAAACACGCTTTTAAAGAATATCGAACTAAAAAGTTGAGAATCATTTTAAAAATAAACTTAAAACAATAGTATATAAAAAAATACTAGTATAATTGAGGGAAAAGCGTGGGGCGCTTTGTGCCATAGTTTTCGTATATCGAGTACCCCACCCTTTTCCCTCAATTATAATAGTATTTTTTTATATACTATTGTTTTAAGTTTATTTTTAAAATTATTTTCAACTTTTTAGTTCGATATTCTTTAAAAGCGTGTTTTTTTAGTTTTTTTAAACTATATTTTTGTTCAAAGTTTAAATAAAATACCAATATAAATTACCTACTGTTTTTTTTCCATTAATACATGTGGTTGTTGAAAAAAATATTGTGTACAACTTGTACCCAAACCAGAGAAAAACTATAAATATACTTCAATAAGACTCACTAACAAATTCCGGTTCGCCGTTTTATATAAACCCGACCAAAACTGCAAACACATTTCTTTTAATGTCGGAGAAAAAACCGACAAGTGATGGGAACACTGCAAACCATTTGCCGAATAGTCGGTAAGAATAGTTCGCGAACATGTTTGCAAACGCGTTCGTACCTAGCCCCATCCAAACTGGTGTCCTGCTGTTCGATTCGACGTTCTGTTTGTTGTTCTGTTAATGTTCACGTCTGTACGAATCTTAAGAACAATGACAAAAGGTTAGTTTACACCGTGTGGAGCAATTTGGGCTGAGGACCAAATCGTGGACTTATTTATTTTAGTCCAGGTTCAAAGTCTGGGACCAAAATAATTGACATTTTCATATTGAAATGACATAACCTTAAATCTCAAGTTAATTTTATGGTAGATTTTTATTATATTTTTTTATTTAGTTATTTTATTCAGCTTTTTTAGGTTATTTTGACCCGATCTTACGTGACAGCGACCTATTTTTACTCTGTGCTTTTAGAAAACTGTCACTTTGGTCCACGAATATTGATGTGCCGTGTTTACACCGTTAAAAGTTGAATTTAATCCACCCTAGTTGAGACGGATCAAATTCGAGTACCAAATTTTACTCCTTGGGTGTTTACACCGAAAGTAAAGTACACGTGACGTCATTTAGACCTCGGACTAAAAATTTGGTACGCCCGGTGTAAACGTACCTAATGATTGAGAGTGGTTTGGGTTTGTATGTACCTATGTATGTGTGTATATTGCTGTAGCTCCCTCCTTGGGCTTTCAAAACAGACAGAAAAAAAGAGGCCAAAACTGAAGAGAAAAAAAGCGATGCACTGGAATTATTTTTGATCAAAAGCAGAGAGGAAAATAAAGGAAAGTCTGATAGAAATACAAATTTAGAACCTTCTCTGTGACCAGTTATCATCGTTACTATTACATTTACAAAAAAAATTTTGAATAAAATTGTGTGGATACCAGTAAAATTTTCTGCAACTCCAGTAAAAATACAGTCCACGTTATACTATTCGTCGTTTGAAATATCGCTACGTTATCTTGGAGATTATCAGCGGCACTTGCGGCACACATGTCTTTTTCAATTTTTCTTCTAGCATGTGTATTGTAATTATTCAAATTTTATTCAGCGACATGTTCATATTCGTCATATATCAATGAACGAACATGTGGTGTCTTGAAATACGAGTCGTTTGCAGCAACATTCACTTTATTGTGCACAATAAACCTCTAAAACCCTTATCATAATATGTAATATTGCATATAGGAAACTCATTAACTATATATTATCCTTATCAGTTGTTCATACAACAATATTACAGTTTTACCTGGACATAAAATGACAAATATTTGGAAATTGGATGTTCTGGCAAGATTTACTTGCCTCACTTTTGTGAATAAGTATATTATGCTTTCGAAGGTTTCTTATTATGAAGGTGATATGAGTACCTCAAACCGTCATATCCTGGGTTTTATGATTATTTTTCCTAAAAACTATAAATGTAAGAGAATCCCCAACTAGCAAAATGGAATTCTAAGAGGACTGAATTGTTGTATAACACTCGAATAGCGTTGTTTTAAGGACTTTTTATTTTTATTAAGCCTTTTGTTGCGATAATTTTGTTTTTTTAAGAAAATTGTTGTATTAAATGATTCTATAGTGACTTTTACAATATATGCTATAACGCATTATACGATCATTTCTTTTAAAATGATATATGTAATACCTTATAAGCAAGTTTATACAATATTAAAAATATCATTTTATAAGACTTTTATACCTATTGTATAAGAGTTCTATAATATACTATATAACTAACAGATACAACATTATCAAATAGTTACTTAAGCTTGTCCTATTGAAGCTGTATGTTATATAATAAATATTGTATAGCATTCAATTGCGTTGCATTATAAAACACTTTTTAGTTGTATAGTGCCTGAATATTCTTCGTTATAAAACAGTTATCGTATACCGTTCCATTTTACAATAAAATATTGTTTAAGGCATTTCTTTGGGATAAAATTGTTGTTTTATAAAACGCCATGTTTAAATAAACAATTCTTGTACCGCTATCGCCGCCATTATGAGCAATTTAGTTGGAAACATGAAACTATATTGAAAAATGTGACTTTATCATTATTTAGAGAATTATATTGTGAAAGAATATCCATATGAAGTGATAAACTATTGAAATAATTAAAAAAATTATCTTAGGATTTTCTAGTTTATTATTTTTTTTCAGTTATCAACTTGAAACTTAACCAGAATTGAAGCGCTTCATTTGTTTGCCAAATATATACTTATAATTTATCAGTAAAATTTTCGGCGCATTGAAATTATAATTTCTACTATCGATGTCCGCCCAAGCGGCCCAAGTCGTTTTGATAAGTCTCTATTTCTACAAATGGAATGTATGATGCACGTTCAAGTTGAAATATAATTTGGTTCTGATATTCTTCACTAAAAAATGAAATGCTCTTATAAACTGCTAGATGACAAAATGCTTCCATTGTGCTTGAAATAACAGCATTATAAAAAAATATATTGCATTATATAACCATTTTGTGAGACCTTTATAGTGCCGATTTAATCCTATTTTATAGATGTGACTACATGACACACTATTAAATCATTTTATAGTAGCTGTATAGATGATTATAAAACAGTCGAGTAAGAGTTGTATAAATGTGTATTAAACAGTCATATAAGAGTTGTATGAACTTTTAATAGAACTGTTATACAACTAAACAGTTGTATAAAAATGGGCCCTTTTTAGTTGTATAAGGATCATTTAATTGTTTTGTGGACTGTTATAAGAATTTTGGTATCCTATAAGACATATCTTGTAGCTGTTTATACAAACCTTATAGAATTTAAATTGCTACTTGGGTCCATACACACAGTCCTATAATATCGATTCACGTAAACCTTAGGGCATTTTTAAATGTAAGTATTTCTAGGACTGTGTGGTATAGATTATTTTTTTTATTCTGTTATTTAACGTCGGGCTATTTCTGCGACTGAGGCTAATCACCGACGCCGGGAGCACTCTACCCCTAACCGGAAATTTTGGCGAACCCACTAGTGTTCCAACCAGTGGTAGCGTTCTTTAACGAGCCTAACACCCATGGAGTCCGGGACCTCGGTTTTACGTCTCCTCCGAAAGACGGCATAGGTATCTACATTATACCTCGTGCTCATTGGTATAATACCTGCGAGCTGTGATATGCTACTCACCCTAGTAGTCTAAAGTGCATCCTAGTAGTCTAAAGTGTATCGCTGCAGGCTGTACGGGCCCTATACGATGGTTTTCCCTGTCATGGTAACCCATCCAAGTACTAACCATGTCCGACCTTGCTCGCATCAAACGCATTCCACTACAGTGCTCAGTGGCGGATTTAAGGCATTGGAGGCCCTGTGCTAGGCTTTTCGAGCGGCCCCTACAACCGGGATGTATTTCCTAAAATTTAACCGGAAATGGCAAGTTTTAAGGTTTTTTAAGGGCTATTTTAAAACAAATTAAACCTCAAAAACCTATAGGATAATTTGCGGTTGGCTTTCGTTGAAATAATTATTTTATGTACGCTTGGATGTTTTAAAATCACAAGTTTGTAGCCTATCCGGTTAAGAACTTTTGTTATAAGCGAAAATGTAAAGAAAAAAAATTATATTATATATATACAGGGTGGTCCGTAAGTAATAGTGCAAAGGAAATGGAAGATTTTTCGCCTAAAAATATTACAATCTGACGCAACTTCTTTTAATAAAATATTGATGATAAAAAATATACAGGGTGACAAAGTTGGAATGTCAGATGTTTTTTCTCTGTAAATTGGAAGATTTTTGTTATACAAAAGTAAAAATTTAAAGATAGGGGTTTTAGGGCCTGGGAAATCATAATATGTTATCCATTTCGATGTATTCTCTAAAGGGCGCCACAAAAGCTATGTTGTTGGAGTAACTGTGCGATTAACTTATCGTAAAAAGTATATTATCTCTATTTATTGGAAAATATTAAAGCTGCATTATTTTTGCGACAAAAAGGTATACCTAACATTAGTCTCAAAAGTTACTGGTTTTCGAGATATTTGCATTTTTAAGCATCCCTTCATAATTTTTATTTCATTTATTAGCACAAAAATGATAACGTTAGTAGGCGCCGATGTCAGAAATAGTATATTACATAACGTGTGCGGAAAGTGACATTTTTCACACGATTGTGAAAAATCACTTTCGCACGAGTAATGTACAGTCTTTTTCCTACGATCACGGGATAATTTCACCAAATAATGTGTAATCAACATCTGACATATTAATACACAAATGTTACAATTAAAGTCAACATAATTAATTTCAAAATTAGCAATAACTATCAATAGTGACAAAAATTCAATTAGTGTAACTATATAATATAGGTAGGTTATTACAATTATTAATTGGTTGGATAATTATAGAAATTGAAAGTGAAATTATTATTGTTCATCATACTTCATACATATTTATCATGAATACCCTTCAAGATGATTACATTTTCCTACTATTATAACAGGTGATTTGGATTATATGGTACAACATCGGACTTCTGACGAAGAGTACGAGGGTTCGATCCTCGACTGCGCCTAAATTTTTTCAATCAAGAAAATGACAAAAATTTCACTTTCCAAATAGATCGCTTCAAATTAAGATATTACATAGGTAAATCTAATTAAAAATTATATATTTGGCAGCTTGCCAGTGGTCAATCTTAATAAAAATTCATTTGACAGCTTTTTTATCCGTACACGTACGGATAAGTTTTTTTTTTCCGTACGCGTGTGAATAAAGGCCACTTTCCATAGAACTAGACAGTGCGATATATGTCACTTTCTTATGTGATCGTAGGAAAATTTATTATCAGCTGTAACATAGCAGGAGCATTGATAATTTGCAATAATTTTGCCATAACGTTTCTCAAGCATGCTGCTTTGAGGTAACAACCCTCCGCCTTCGGAGTCGGGTTGTTACCAAGGAATACGCATTCGAAATATGACAATTTTATTGCAAATTATCAATGTTCTTGCTATATTATGGCTAATAATAAATTTGCTGACATCAGTGCGTACTAACATTATTATTTTTGTGCTAATAAATGAAATGAAAATTATGACATTTTGACGTTTCAACTTTGCCACCCTGTATATTTTTTATTATCAATATTTTATTAAAGGAAGTTGTGTCAGATTGTAATATTTTTAGGTCAAGAATCTTCCATTTCACTTTGGTCCATTACTCACGGACCAACCTGTATATAAACATATATTATACGTATGTATTAATGATTTGCACTAATTGCATTGTGAAACCTTAATTATTGGCTAAGTTAAGAAATGTTTTGAAATAAAGTTGTTCCTCAAAATACAAACCACAAAAATGGTCTTGCCTTGCGGCCCTAGGCGGTTGCCTAGTCTGCCTAGTGGTAAATCCGCCACTGACAGATTATTTTAAATATTACTTTTTAAGAAAAAAATGGAGTATTGCCGTTGTTATACAATTTGCAATACACTGAAATCTCAGTGTGTCTTCGACGTTTGTTTTAATATTTAATTTCTACACTCAGGATTATGGAGACGACTCACATTTTACCCAAGCATTATTGCTTAATCTCATTATTACTGAGACACCTTGTATAATATACCGACTTTTTCATAATTTAAATTGGGAAAAATTATTTAATTTACTTCAACTATAAATTGGTACAACAACACATATATTTTGTAATTGATATATTTCCTTGCACAGTCAAGGTCTTTTTAATATATATACCTATCACTGCGCAATGATTATATATATCAGTTATTAAGTAATCCAATGATAAGTAATATTATAAGACATATTATTTTCAGTATGTAAACTATTAGTACTAATAAAGCTGCATGATAATAAGGTTTCAGCAAAAAATTAAAATAACTTACAAAAATTCGTACACTAAGACACCTTTAACACTGTCTACTTAGTACTGAATTTCAATATCACATAAACCTAGTCTTATAGCATTGACCTCCCTATATAGGAGGTCATCACATCATTTATCTTTTGAATTAAATTAGATTAGTGTAGATTTCTTGGGAAAAGCGTGTTTTGAATGGTTAATGTAATAAACAACAATATTTTCTTTCCAAGAATGGTTTTTCTGATTTATTAAGAATTTAGATTAATCACATTTTTAAAATACGATTCCAATAATGTTCTCAGTTCATCTTTAAAGTGTACCTTATCTTCTGTTAAAAATTATTTTAAACTAAATTAGCAATAGTTGGGAAATTTTTGTTGTGAAAAAACTTGAGTTTCAATAATTCAATAGTAACCCCCGTACAAACATGTTTGGCATTATTCTACTTCTCAGTTCGGAAGCTATTGTTGTATCTGTCAATTGTCATATTTAAATAAATCGTGTTATCAATAGATGTCAAGATAATAGTATCATACTATTATAAGGCATTACAAATTTGAAAATCACTTTTCAAAGAGTAGACCGTTCACTAAGAACAAAAATCTACTTCTCGGGCTATGTGCCCCGACAGACAAATGAATACGGTTTTGGGATATCTTCATGATATAACCAACTATTCTGTAATTAGAAGGGACAATATCACTTGTATACCGGCAATAAAAAATAGTATAAAGATATCACGTAATTTATTAAATATTATCTCTTATTTTTTGAACGATAATATTTTATTAGGACATAGACAATGTCTAGTCTCCTGATTCCTGTCGATTTCTTATTTTTTGTAAACAACATTTTTTTTTCATTTGAGTAGGTATTGAGCTATACCTAGTAGTTACTATCCAGATATGTTAATTTTAACCATTTGCAGAGGTTTGGTTATTCCCAAGAAATAAAAACATAATTTACAAAATAATATTTATTTTTTCTTGCCTACATAATATGATACAATTTTGACTGGGCATTGCTTAAGCAATATGCACGTTTTTTAATGATACTTAAATAAATTATAACGATGATTTGATGAAAAAATGGCTGAAGCTCTTCCACACTAAATAAAATATTCACATTTCATACCGGTAAATTAAAAAGTCGATTATTTTGCTCCCTTTACTGAAAATAAAAATGAAAATGTTCGCTTGACGTGAATACATTGCTAATTACCGAATTGTACAAAAATTACCAAACGGGGGTGGATGGTGAAGTAGAGGATGCCAGTGGTAATGAAAGTGACAATTCAGTAATCACAAACCTCTAATAATTTTCATATAAAACACTTAAAAATATATTACTTTTACACGTACTATGTTATCTAAACATAATCTTGGAGCAAGTCGTTCGTTAGTCAGCGTTTTTATAGCGCGTCAGTGCTTTGAATTCTCGAATTCTTCTAGATTTCGCTGGATGGTACGACGTTAAGTGAGAAGGCCGCGAAGGTTTCTCCCTTCTTTCCAATTGCTTTGGCTTGGTATTGTCCAGTATCATTGGAATTGCAAGACAATATTTGTAAGGCATAGCGTTTTCCGTCCGCGGTAAAGTTGTATTTAGCACTGCTTTCTTTTATCGCTTTTCCATCTTTCAACCAATTTATCTGTAACGATTCGTCTTCTGTCTCAGCTACAAAGGACGCTGATTCACCTTCAGATACCTGAAAATATAAAATTATTCAACCAAAGAACCAAAAACAGATTGTACATTTATGGAAGATTTCGTGTCAATTTATACATTTTTAACTTCAACCAGGGGGTGTGAAAAAACTGGAAATTCAATAAGAAAGTTGAAAATTTACTGGATATAAATATATATGAAAACTATTATATCTATACGTTGATATAAAAACTAAAAGGACCAGATACCGCACAAGAAATGCCAATTGATTTGAACTCTCACCTAACCGTTGTTAGGACCATTTTTAAATCAACTTCAACTGCAACGTAGTATTAATATGTCAAATAATGAGAATTTATTCAATTGTGACAGATAGGTACATATTTTATAAGCAACTTTACAGTACCCTCTATTTCGGTACTGTTTATTTTGGCGGATACCGCTTTTTTTAAACACAAGATAATTAGTAATAATATGGATCTCACCGTGGCGGAAATCGGGAATGTTTTGAAAACGGGACTCTTGGGCTGTTCCCCTGGAACAAGAACATTTAGTGTACAGCTGCTAAAGCTTTCTCCAGAGTCATTGAATGCTTCACAAGTGTAGGCGCCAGCATCTTCGGGAAATATTTCTGCAATGATCAATTTATAAATATTAGCTTCATTTGTATATTGGAAGTCTTTGGATGGTTTAATTTCTTTGTTGTTGTGTAACCAAATAACATCGAATTTGTTAGCTCCTATAATACGACATGATAGGGTAACTGGTTTTCCATCATCTACAAAGGCGGATTTTAAATGGTCTACTATCCTTGGTGGTTTATCTTCAGATTTTTTCTTTCCGTTTTGTGCGTGTGCCATTGCTAAAAATAAATAAACAATTATGTAAATTATTGTTTATGTATGAAGTGTTTGATTATTTTATGTATACCATTAGAGCCAATTAACTTAATTATTGAATTTGATTGAGGTCCTAATTTGAATTTTGATTCTTAAACTTACGTTTAATTGTAAGTTTGCATTTCGTTTCTGCAGCTCCTACCGAATTGGTAGCCTTGCAAACGTACTCTCCTTCGTCTTCTGGATACACTTCGTTAATTTGTAATTTTGCAATTCCATTCTTGTATTTAAGATCAACAACTTCTGAAGAGCTCAAGGCTTTTCCATTTTTGGTCCAAAGAATTTGTGGTTCTGGGTCACCTTTCACATGTGCTGTTAGTGTTAGACCTTCGCCATCGTTAATTGTCAGATCAGATAGATTTTTGGTAAATTGTGGAATATACATAGTTGAATCGTCAGGCACTAGAAATAATGGTGTTAATGGAAATATTCAAATAATGAAATGAATATAAACTTACGTGCTAATTCTTTAGTTGCACTTCTAGACCTATTTGGACTTCCTGTAGAATCTAATCTGCCATATTTTCTAGCTGCTCTTTTATCTCCATCTCCAACACTTAGGCTAGATGCTGAATGTGCTAAACTGTTTGTACTGGGGTTATTAGATTTGGGTTGTAATGGATTTAATGGAGGGATGGGTTTCCTTATTGTTACAGACACTGGTGCCGGTTTTATGGGCTGTTCAATATGCTTTCTATCACCAGAGTACATTATTTTGTTGGCTAGCTCAGCTTGCTCTGGTGTATTTGACGCACCTTCTACTATTACTACACAAGAAGTTTCATCAACCCCGTGCGCGTTAGTAGCTACGCATGTGTATTTTCCTGAATCGGAAGGCTTACATCCATTTATTTCCATTGTTATAACACCATCAGAATGTGACATTGAATATTCGTATTTACTTAACTCTCGCTTTTCTTTGTACCATTTTACGGTTGGGAACGGTTTTCCACTCAAGCAACATAACAGTTTGCAAGTATCACGTTCTTGCATAACTCGAGGTCTGAGACAGAATGTAAAGCTAGGGGCACATTCTTTTTCTTCTCTCCACAAGGTATAAGGTATTGGTTCTCGTCTGCGTACAACTGGCGCTTCGGATCTGTATTCAGGTATAACTTTTGGCAACGCTGGAAAATTGGTTAACGTTAGAACTGATATTATAAGAGATTTACTAAATATAATAATTCACCCCGCTCCATACATCTGTTATTGGATGATCAGTTCTCATACATTTTTTAAAGGATATTGGCATTTTAAAGAATTTATAACTAATATTATATAATATTATTGATCAAGCAACACTATACCACTGCTAATAACCCAAAAAAAATTAATAAATAATAGAAGCTTACGTTGAACATTTAGGAATACTACTTCTTCTCTAGCACCATAGTGATTTTCAGCTCTAATAACATATTCTCCTCTATCTTGTAGTCTAGCTCTGTTTATCACAAAATAGTAATCATCACCAGCGTATCTCTTCATAAATTTGACACTTTGTCTTAATTCTACATTGTTATGATACCAACTAACCGTAGGAGCAGCAACACCAATAACTCTACAGTAGAATTTAACACTTTGTCCTTCATAACAGAAGGCGCTTTGAGGTTTAATGACAAATCTTGGTGCAGCTTGTCTACGATCTGCAATAGAAAATATTTATTAAAATATACGCATAGTTGTTTCAGGCAATACTAATCAAGACCCAATAATATCAAATATTAAAAAGAAACAATTGAACTGGTTTGGCCACCTAGTAAGAATGAAGCAAGATAGAATAGCAAGAAATGTAATGGAAATGGGAATATCAAGCAAAAGACAAAGATGGAAGACCCAGGAGGAAATGGATAGACCAGATTGAAGAAATGGGAAATAACAAAGGAAATTCATTGGGAGAAATGAAGGCATTAGCCAGGGACAGAAAAGAATGGAAAACATGGGTTCAGGAAGAACTCCAATCCGACGCCTGAGAAGGCATAAGGATAAGAGAAAGAAAGAAGTAGCTACTAGGCCTTCAGGTCAACGATTGTGAGTTTGTTTTCAAATAACACTATCGAATAAAGCCATATAATTGAAATGTGAACAGTTTTTGAGATATTGGACTGACAAAACGTCGTAGGACACCCTGTATCCAAATATGCAAATATCAAGGAAAAAGACCTACTCTTTTTAGTTATTTAACAAAAAAACAATCAACAGATTTTCAGATAATAATTATTCTTGACTTTATTGGAGAGAGTCAAACAGAAGATGGACTAGGTCAATGACCTGATCAACTAGGGGGTGGAAGAAACTGGAAGGAGAGTTAGAAGAATTATTCTTATTATCGATGAATTTATGTTTATCTAAAGTTAATAAGAGATAATAAAGATTAATTTTGAATATCTGATTTTTTTGTTAATTCTATTATCGTTCAGAAAAATGGAAGCCATTTCTGAAAATAACCTTCTAGAATTATTCTTTTCACAATTCAATACTTCCTTTAAAATATACTATTTTATGAGAAAACATGATTAGTCAGAGAACCTCTATGTGGATGCAACCCAATATATCACTCTCCTGAAGAGAAAACTTTTAGCAGTCTGAGCAATGCAAAGTATGGTCAGAGCTATTATACCACATCTTAACAGAGTACACTTTTTCCTTAATTTCTGCATTAACCGTAGTGACGAGGAAAAAATTATTTTTCTAAACGCGGTTAATCCTGACAACCAAATAGTCTTATATATAAATAGATATATATTTATCAAAAAATGTAAGAGCTCACCAAAGTATGCATCATGTATTTTGTATTTCTCTATCATTAGTTTCCTTAGAGATGAGTATTCGGAAAGCCTTCCAATAGGTAGAGCAAATGAATCCCACGCATCATATTTAGCACGAATCTTATCCCGTATACGAATATATTTGGATTGGTCAATAACATCAGTTCTATTGCTGTGGTCTCCACTTAGCCATGCATGTAAAAGACATTCTTGCGCAGTCATACGTTTCCTAAAATAAATAACGAATCAACATAATACACAACTATTGAAAAAAAGGTACTTACTCTTTGTTCTTAAGTAATAATCTGCGAATAAAGTCCTTGCCTTCTTCTGAAACATTTGTAAATGCTTCTTCATCGAAGTCCCAATCGCAAGCCTTAACATTTTTCAATGTTTCAATGTCATTTTCACCAGCAAATGGTGATAATCCACTCAATAAAACATAACCTAATACACCTACAGCCCACATATCTGTGTAGAATCCAACAGGTTCCCTCTCAACAATTTCGGGTGCTGCAAATTCAGCAGTACCAGTAGAGATTTTAACAATTTCATTTGGATCTAACTTAGTAGCTAGCCCAAAGTCGATTAATTTGATATTTGTGCTTTTGCGTGTTTGACACATAATATTTTCTGGTTTTATATCAAGGTGGATGATATTTCTCTCATGCATATGTTTGATACCTTCACAAATTTGTCTCATGTAGTTGATGACTTCAGCTTCAGACATTTGATAGCCTTCTGCTGTTATTCTCTCAAACAGTTCACCTCCCGACAAAAATTCATATATTAATACCATCTCGTCATCATCCTCAAAAGCGTCGTGTAAATTAATTAGCTTAGGATGATGTAACTGGTTCATAATGTCAATTTCTTTTCTAATAAGTTCTTTCTCCATTGCATGTGAAACTGGAATGAATTTTGCGGCAAAAATGTTACCGGTCTTACGTTCACGGCATCTGTGTACAACACCAAATGCACCGGTGCCAATCTCTTCTAGAATATCGTAGTCGTCATAAACTGATTTAGTTTTTATTTCTACAGGCTGTGGAACGAATTTGGAATAAATGTCAAATACATAATTGTCGTAATCTTTAACTGCCTCTTTATGGGATTCGCGTATTTTCTTTCCATTTTCATCAACTTCGTATTTCCTCTTCTCTACTTGTTTCTTAACAGTATCCTTCATTGTAACAAGATTACTGAGATCTGATGGATCTGATCGTCCGTAAATATTTTCAGCATATACTCTGAATTCATACTGGTGTCCTGGTGTTAACCCACTTACTGCGATAGTTGTTAATCGTGTATTTCCAACCCTAATCCACGTCGACAATGGATGTTCTCGTCTCTCAACAAGATAATTCGTGATATTGCTACCACCGTCCCAGACGGGAGCTTTCCAGGTTAGTGCCAAGGAATCATGGCCTATATTATCAGCTGCTGGGAATCGAGGTGGATCAGGACGATCAGCAATTTGAATCTTTATGATAGCGGTATCTTGCCCCAGCTCATTTTCGGCTGTAATTCTGTATGGTCCACTATCTAATTTACTAGCATCACGAATAGTGAGGATAGCGTGTCTATCTTTAACTTCGACATGATAGTGACCTCCTGATTCAATCACTTCACCTTCTCTTATCCACGTGATCTTTGGCCTTGGAAAACCTGTGAATGGGATTTTGATAACAACGTTTTCACCTTTGTCGAAGTACGCAGAGCTTCGGAACCGTGGAGGAATGTTAAGTTTTGGAGCAGCTAAAAACAAAAAGAGATATTGTAAAATTTTTAAATATATAATTTTCAATAACTTACTCATAATCAATAACTCAGCACGTGTAGATTTAATACCAGCTTTGTTAACAGCTCTGCAAACATATTCATCAGCATCTTCACCAAATACATCGTGAATGATTAGATGATGTACTTTGTCTTCACTGTAAATATGATATCTTGAACCATTGGTAATTTCTCGAGCTCCCTTGTACCAAGTGATATGAGGAGCAGGATTTCCAGTAATTGTACATTCAAATTTAGCATTATGATTTTGAATACATTGAGCATTCTTCAGAGGCTTAATAATCTCTGGAGGTGTTGCTGCAAGGGGATCTTTAATTTCCACACTATTAGAGGCACTTGATGGTGTTGAAATTCCAGCTATATTTTGTGCAAATACTCTGAATTCATACTGACGGCCTTCAATAAGATTGGAAATATTGATTTGAGTTGGTAAGCATAAGGAGGCATTAACTCGTTGCCAGGTTGAGCTGCCAACTTCACATTTATCAATCCAGTAACCTTGTATTCGAGCACCTCCATCAGTTTCAGGTTTGGCCCATTCTAGATTTACAAAGTCTCCACCAACTTGTGTTACTTTAGGTACTCCGGGTGGTCCAGGAGGATCAAATGGAGCTCTGGCTTTTACTGGATTGACACCATTAAGTGGTGGCCCTGCTCCGTTGTCGTTAACAGCCATAATTCGGAATAAATATTCTTGTCCCTCTGTTAATCCTTGTACGGTAAAGCTAGTATCCTTACAAGAGCTGGAAACAGTAATCCAGTGTGTTCCTAGGACATCCTTTCGTTCAACGACATAGTGAGTAACTCTTAGACCACCATCATAGCTTGGTGGTTTCCATGCCAATCTACAAGTATGTTTGGTAATTTCAGTAGTATCCAATGGTCCGTTTGGTGGTCCAGGTAATCCAGTAATATATACACTAAAGCTACCAGATGCACTTCCGCTGTCATTTTTAACAGTTAAGTTGTAATTTCCAGCATCATTTTTATTAATATCCTTTATAAAAATAATAATATAATCATCGAATACTGTATATCGTATATGTGTAGAATCATCAACGGTCTGTCCATTCTTAGATAAAGTAACATCAAGTGGCTGGTCTCCTGAATAGTAAATCTTAATTTTTGTATTATCTCCTTCGGCCAAATATAAGTCACCAGGTAGACGTTCAATTCTTGGAGGAGTTCCAATCTTAAGACGAGCTGTAGTAGTTACTGCTCCAAGAGTGTTATTAGCTTCGCAAGTATAATCACCTTCATCGATTCCAAGAAGGTCTGAAATGTGAAGGAATGCAGTTCCACCTTTAGTTTCGGTTCTAAATCTGCCACCAATTTTGATTTCACGCCCATTTTTAATCCATCGGAAGGCTGGTTCAGGTTTGCCTGAAGCTTCACATTCAAGGCAAACAGATTTTCCAAGAGGGGCTGATGTATTGTTGAGTCGACGGATCCAATCCGGTTTTTCACCTCCAAGAACTTCACAGACTTTAACAGGTGTTGTACAATTGCTAGGCTCACTCTTGCCGGCAGTGTTGATTGCGAAAATTCTAAATTCGTATTCAGATTTATCCATAAGGTTAAGAACTGTGTAGTTAGTGTCAGTAACATTATAATCATTGCATTTTGTCCATAATGGGGAACCAATTTCTCTCTTTTCAATAATGTATCCTGTAATTCGAGATCCTCCATCACCAACTGGTGGTTCCCAAGTTAAATCTACGTAACCTTTACCAACGTTGATCACTTTAGGATTGCGTGGAGGTGATGGTACATTATATTTGCCTTTAAGTTTAAATGCAGCTGATGAAGCTGAAGGTTTGCTAAAACCTGCAGCATTCTTTGCACGTACTCTAAATTCATATTCATGTCCACTCGTTAAATTAAATAAGTCAAAGTGGGTATCTTTAATAAGATAATCGCTTGCACTCTGCCAGTGGGTATCATGAGCAATATCACGATATTCAAGTTTATAACCCTGAATACGTGAACCACCATCATTATTAGGTTTATCCCAACTCAAATATATAGTTGATGAATCCCAGTCTGTAACACGAGGAGCACCTGGTGCTTCTGGAACTGTGAATGGATATTTAGCTACAACTGGTTCTGAGCTTTCTAGAGGCTCGCTAATACCATATTGATTTTCTGCTCTTATTCTGAAGCTGTATTTTCTGTTTGGCTCGAGGCTCATGACATCATAATGTGTATTACGTACGAAACTACTAACTTTCACCCAAATACCGTTTGTATCAAGTTTTTCGACAATATAGTTTGTTATTGGTGAACCACCGTCGTCTGTTGGTGGTCTCCATGCCAATGAACAATTATCAGGAGTAACATCAGATATATCAAGCGGACCTTGAGGTCGTAGAGGTCTGTCTACAACTAATACTCTACAAGAAGCAGAATCTGAGCCTTCAGAATTGCTTAATTTAATTGTATAACTGCCTGTGTCAGATCGTTTAGCGGATTTGTTGACAAATGTAGATGTAACGTCAGTAGTATCCATTTTAATTCGACTATCAGGCATCACTTCATCTCCATTAATAGTCCAAGATACTTTGGGTTTAGGAGTAGCTACAAATGGTACAGTTATTTTGAGCTCTTCTCCAGCAATAACAATCATATCTCGAATACTCAAATCTGAAGTAATCTTTGGTGCGGTTGGAGATGCCCTGGCACATATGGCATCCGACGCTGAGCTCCAAGGTCCTTGACCTGCAGCATTTACAGCTGCAACTCTGAACTCATATTCGTGATTTTCGATTAAACTAATAACTTTAAGAGTTGTATCTGGAACTTGAGCATGGCATGCTTTAGTCCATTTATCTTCAGTAATTAGTCGTTTTTCTACTACATAACCAGTAATTGGAGAACCACCATCGTGTCTTGGTTTTGCCCACGTAATTGTAATAGAATCTTCCGTAGTTTCAATACCTCTAGGAGCACCTGGAGCCCCGGGAGGGTCAAATGGATGTCTTGCTTTTATAGGTTCAGATGTAACTGCCGGATCGGATTGTCCGTATTGATTCTCAGCTATAACTCTAAAGTCATATTCTTTTCCAAGTGTGAGATTACGTACTCTGACAAACGGAACAGTTATGTAACTACTGACTTTAGACCATGTTTGTGATTTGGCTTCTTTCTTCTCAATAATGTAATTGCTAATCTCAGCGCCACCGTTATCTTTGGGTGGCTGCCAGTAAAGTGTAAGTGCATCTCCAGCAAATTCATCAGCCCTAAGATTCTCAGGTTTTCCAGGTCTATCCAATACTTTGACATTTATTGTGGCAGTATCAAAACCGTGGGGATTCTTCAATTGTAATCTATATTGACCACTGTCAGATCTCTTTGAATTCTTTACGATAATACTAGCATAGTCATCAGCCAATTGTGGGAATACCCGACTGTCAGATTCATCAAGAAGTTTGTCGTTAGCAAACCACGAAGCTGTTGGCTTAGGGAAACCAATGTATGGCACATGAATACTAAAATCTTCCCCAGCTCTAACAGTTATATCACGAACACCTCCCAAATCCATTCTAGGTTTATTGGGCTGTTCTTCTACTTTAATGTTGCTGCTGGGCTTGCTAGGTTCTGATTTACCCACATCGTTGACTGCTATAAGTCTAAATTGGTAGGTTTCACCTTCGGTGAGATTTGGTACAGTATAAACTGTATCACAAATTGGTGTAGAATTAACATCACTCCAGTTATCACTAGAAATAGGTCGTTTCTGTACAATATAACCTCTAATCTTAGATCCACCGTCACTTCTCGGGGGTCTCCAGGACAGTGTAACACTGTCTTTTGTGATTCGATCAGCTTTTGGTGGTTCGGGGGCATCTGGTGCAAACCTTTGAGTTTGTGCAGTTATGGGTTCGGTTGGTGGACTTGGTTCACCAGGTCCAGCTTCATTGACAGCGACTACACGGAATTCATATTTATTACCTTCTCTTAAGTCTTGTACCATATATTGCGTATTTGGTGTAGGATATGTATTAACCTTAACCCAGTCCCCTCCTCTCTCACGTTTTTCTATGTAATAACCAGTAATTGGTTTTCCACCAGTTGCAGTTGGTGGTTTCCATTTGAGAGAACAAGATGATGAAGAATAGCCAGTGACTTCTGGTTGACTAGGTGGACCAGGTGGATCGAAGGGACTCTTCGCTACAATTGGTTTTCCTTCCAATGGTTCAGAAACTCCATAAATATTTTCAGCACGAACCCTAAATATGTATTTCTTTCCTTCAGTTAATCCACGAGCCGTAAATGATGGCTTAGGACAGAAACCTGGACATGGACGCCAGCTATCTGTGCCAAATTCGCTTACTTCTACAATGTATCCAGTAAGGTCACCACCACCATCATCGCTTGGAGGGTTCCAAGATAATGATATTGTATCTTGAGTTGTTGCAGTGTATTGAAGTGGTCCTTTAGGAATTCCAGGTTTATCAACAACAATAACTTCAATGTCTGCTTCATCAGTACCATATTCATTAGATGCTTTTATAGTATAAGTGCCTGTATCATCTCTGTTCGATGCTTCAACACGAAGTCTAGTGTTTTCACTTGTAGTTTCAGTCTAAAATATATAATATAATATAGAATATAATCACACAAATTATTTTAAAGTGAGTAATACCTCTATATACTATGATATTATGAATTCGCATGTATTAACCAAAAAAAATTCTCTCAACTACTTACATATATACGGTTGGTTTCAGGAACATTGATTTTGTTCTTAGTCCATTGGCATTTAGGAGCTGGTGCACCAGAAAGTGGTATGTTGATGTTGATTGGTTCTCCGGCACGTACCTTAATTTTTCGACCAATTATACCATCAAGCCAGAGTTTAGGTTTTTCTTTCATTGGTTTGGCAGTAAATGCATTAGAAGCATCGCTAGGTTTGCCAGCACCAGCAGCGTTAACTGCCGATACTCTGTACTCATATTGATGTCCTTCTTGAACTCTGTCATCATAATACTCAGTGTTTTTGTTAGGTTCTTTGTTAAGCTTGACCCATCTTCCAGTTGCTCTATCACGACGCTCTATATCGTAGCCTACGATTGGTGAACCACCGTTGCTAATGGGAGCAGTCCATTTTATCTTAATATGATCTTTGTCACTATCAACCAGTTCTGGTTTGCCAGGCTTTCCGGGTACATCTGAAATAATTATATCGTACATAACATTCTATATTTGTTTCACTAAATGAATTACCGTATTGATTTTTGGCAACAATGGGCCTCTCAGTCTCTAGTGGGTCTGATCGTCCTTGCATATTTTCAGCAAACACTCTAAACTCGTATTTAGTTCCTTCCAACAGCCTGGGTACAATTGCATGGCTATATTTAGGGTTAACGTAGTTTACTGCTGGTACCCAACCGCCACCATGAGTTAAGTCACGTTTTTCAATGACGTAACCACTGAAATAGATCCATATGAAATCGTGTTAATGACTATCGAAGTATAAAAGCTGTTTGATTTTTTTTTATACCAAATTAAGCATATTTAATTAAAGCGTTTCTAATATGCTTACGTGATTTCACTACCACCATTATCTTTGGGTGGTTTCCAGGACAGTGTCACACTTTGAGCTGTGACCTCTTCATATTCGATTGGTCTTTGTGGAGGTCCAGGGCGATCTGAAATTTGATTTGAAATTTCTTTTAGTATTAGCATAAGCGTGACCTTAAAATGTTTAATAACATTACCCTTTATACATTCCGAATCCTGTAAATGGGTGCCATAAAAATATATTTAAAAAATGTAATTATTATCATTTGAATGAATTATACGTGCCCTTATCTCAACCATACTGTGAGAGTTACCTGCCACAAGACATTGCTTTTATAAAATTACTGATTTTCGTTATTTCATATCCTTATTGTATGTCAGTGAGGGGTAACTTTACAGTTTGGTTAAGAACATCAATAAAATATAAAACTCACCCAGAACAGTTACTTGGAATGACGCTTCATCGATGCCTGAACTGTTTTTGAGCAATATGTGATACAAACCACTGTCAGAACGTTTGGCATTAACAGTGTGTATAGTTGTATGGTAGCCGATTGAAGTGACAGTAGTACGTTCATCGGCTGTTAATGGCTTACTTCCAACACTCCATGTCACTACGGGACATGGTTCGCCAATGAAGTCAACATCAATATGTAAAATAAGACCAGCCTTAATGCGAATATCATTAATTGGTGTCTTAATTTTAGGTGCAACTGAAAAAATAATTATGCTTTGAATTAGTAATATTTGTTACTATAAAAATGGAATTTTCGTTCATATGAATTGCAGTTTCCAGATTTTATTTCTGTATATAAAACAATGTAGGTATACATTTTAAAATGGTTGAGTATTGAATATCCTCGCACAGTGTATTTGACCGAATATTACTTTTACTTGGCTCTTACACAAACTGAACTAAGGAAATCTGTGAATCATCCTGAAAATATATTTTATTAAATTGAACTTACGGAATCGAGCTTTGGCAGTAACAAGGTCAGATGGTTCAGATGGTTCACTTTGTCCAGCAGTATTAGAGGCAACTACTCTAAATTCGTATTCTTGTCCTTCTGTTAAATCAGGTACTGTAGCAATATTTTTGTTAGCTGGAACATGAACAGCATTTGTCCAGTAAGGGCTGCCCTTCTCTTTTTTCTGAATAATATATCCAGTAATTGGAGAGCCGCCATCACTTTTCGGTGGAGTCCATTCAAGGTCCACATGATCTTTATCCCAATCCGTGACAGCTGGTTTGCCAGGAGCACTAGGTTCGTCTAAAATAAGAGGATATTGATTTGCTGGTGGATATTATTCTAATTATGTTATTATCTTACCAAATTCATTTTTAGCAATTATACTTTTTGGTGTTTCTAATGGTTCTGATTCTCCCACTATATTCACAGCTTTTACTCTAAAGTAATATTCTTTGCGGTGAATCAATCTTGTGATATCATGTGAGGTGATACTTGCCATACCAGCATCTGACCATGTACCACGTGATACATCCATTTTTTCAACAATGTAATGTAAAATAGGAGATCCACCATCATCCATTGGTACCTTCCAAGAAAGCCTAGCGCTATCTTTAGTAACACTAGAGACATCTAGTGGTGGTTGTGGTGGACTAGGTTTATCTATTACAGTAACTTGTGCAGATGCAGTAAAGCTACCTAAATCGTTAGTTAGTGTTAAAGTATATCTTCCAGCATCCGTTCTCAAAGAAGAAGAAATGTCGAATGATACTTTATTATTGTAGACAGCCAGGTCAACTCTGTCGCTGGAATGTATTTCTTTGCCATTAACTGTCCACTTAGCAGTAGGCTTAGGAGATGCCTCGATGGGAATAGTCCATCCGAATCGTTGTCCCGCTTTCACAGTAATATCTTCCAACAAACTTTTGTTGAAAATGGGTGCTTGGAATCTGGGCTTAGCAATAACGGGAAGACTAGCTTCACTTGGTTCACTGTGACCTCCCTTATTTACAGCTATTACTCTGAATTCATATTCTTCTCCTTCAACTAAATTGGGTACGGTTGCATTAGTTGTTTTGCCAGGAACTTCACAAGCCCTTTCCCAAGTGCTAAAATAAATTAATTATACCAGTGAGGTACTCTCTACATATTTAGTAAATCCTAAAATAAAACTAAATAAAACTTACCCATGTCTTGGTCGCTTCTCAATGATATATTCAGTAATTGGAGCGCCTCCATCTTTCTTAGGGGCAGTCCATTGGAGGTCTACGTGATCCTTATCCCAGTCTGTAGCTTGAGGAACTCCAGGTCTGTCAGGTTTAGTAAATGGATCTTTAGCTGTAATGGCTTCAGTTGTCTGCAATGGCACTGATTCTCCTTCTTTATTTACTGCTTTGACTCTAAATTGATAGTCATGTCCTTCAGCTAGGTGGTCAACACGCATAGATGTGCCAATGGCTTCACCACATGGCACCCATCTCATATTCTCAGTATCTAATTTTTCTACGGTATAATGTGTGATTTCTGAACCACCATTGTCTTTTGGTGGTTTCCAGTGAAGAGTCATAGAGCTCTTAGTGATATTATCCGCTTTAAGGGGTCCCTCTGGCGGAGTTGGAATATCAAGTACAGTTACTTTAACAGTCTCTACATCTCTACCGTTTATATTTTTTACACTAAGAGTATATGGTCCACTGTCAGATCTCTTGGCATCTATAATTTTGATACTTGTTTTGTAATCTTCATTAACAATTTTCACACGTTCATTGTTGAATAAAATATCATCTTTATGTTTCCATTCTTTAGACGGAGGTGGTTCTCCGATAACGGGTACATTGTATTCAATGGAAGACCCAACTTTAATTTTAAGATCTGTGAAGTAGTTTCTGTCAATCTTGGGAGCCACTGCAAAAAAATAGAAAAATGAAATATTTTATATTTATCAGTCCTGTAATACTTACGGTTCTTAGGTCTGGCAACGTGGACTTTTGAGGCATCACTAGGCTCACCGGGTCCTGCTTTATTAATTGCCCTAATTCTAAATTCATACGGTGTTCCTTCAATAAGATCATTAACTTTACCTTTAGGAGTATCTCCTTCAACTTCTGTACATTTTTCCCAATTTGGATTATACTTATCACGTTTTTCAATAATATATCCAGTAATGGGTGAGCCACCATCATTTTCTGGCTTGTCCCATTTAAGTTCAACAAAATCTTTATCGTAGTCAGTAATAACTGGTGCACTGGTTTTACCAGGTTCGTCGAATGGATTTTTGGCTTCAACAGCTTGACTTGTCTGCAGGGGCTCTGATTTACCTTGTCTGTTGACAGCTCTAACTCTAAATTTATATTTATGATTAGGTACCAAACCATCAATAGCTAAAGATGTTTCCGGACCATCCGTTTCTCCAGCTTGTACCCATCGACCGGAAGCTTCGTCCATCTTCTCTACAATATATTTTTCAATAGGTTGACCTCCGTCATCGGCAGGTGCTCTCCAGCTTAGTTTCGCACCATTAGCATGAACATCGGATACTCGGAGTGGTCCACCAGGCGGACTAGGTACATCAAGTATAATTACTTCAACTTCAGCAATATCTTTACCGTTCACATTTTCTGCTGTTACGGTATAGGTACCTGATTCACCACGTGTTGCGTTGCGTACACTTAATTTTGTGATATACTCTCCATGCTGTACTTTTATTCCATCGCCACTCTTTAATTCTTTATTTTTAATTAACCATTTAGTACTCGGCATTGGTTCTCCAGAGGCTTTAACATCGAAATTGAAGTTCTGTCCCGCGCGAATTTTAACTTGATTAAGATTAGTTCTATCAATTCTGGGTGCCATATTACGGGGTTTAGCTATTATAGTAGGGGTTTCATTACTTGGTTCACCCGGTCCTGCTGCATTCACGGCTTTCACTCGGAATTGATAAGGCTGCCCTTCTATTAGATCTGGAACGGTTGCTTTAAGCTGATCGGCTGGTACGTCAATAGCTTTTTCCCAGTCTCCAAATTTATCTTTCTTTTCAATGATGTATCCAGTGATGGGTGCGCCTCCATCATCTTTTGGTGGAGTCCAAACCAAATCAACATGATCTTTATCCCAGTCAGTTGCTTTAAGATGACCTGGTGCACCAGGTTCATCAAATGGATTTTTAGCGACTATAGTTTGTTCAGTTTCTAAAGGTTTAGATTCTCCTTCAGCGTTGACAGCTGCTACTCTGAATTTGTATTCATGCCCTGGGGTAAGTCCAGTTACTTCAAAGTTAGGGTCGATAGCTCTTCCACAAGGAACCCAGCAGCCAGTTTCTGGATCCATTCTATCGACTTGGTAATATTCAATAGGAATGCCGCCATCATCTTTGGGTCTCTTCCATTTAAGTTTACATCCGTTTTTGTTGACATCAGATACTTGTAATGGTCCTTGAGGCGGAGTAGGTTTGTCAGTAACTGTAACGTTTATAATGTGTGTATCCTTGCCAGAGCTATTGGAAGCTGTGACTTTATATTCACCAGTGTCATCACGATTAACAGGACGTATAGCGATCTTTGTATTATAATCAACGTTGTCAATTGTTGTTCGGTTGTCATTCTTCAGAACATTACCGCTAAAACGCCATTCTACTGTTGGTGGAGGTTCACCAATTATATTTGCTTCAAATTTAAGTGGTGATCCTGCAGAAATTGTGACATCATGAAGGTAACGTCTGTCAATTTTCGGTGCCACTACAAATAAAAAATTTATTATAGTATTAAGTACATCAGCTTACTCTGTGGTATAAACTTACAGAATCTGGGCTTAGCAATGAATGTTTTACTGGAATCAGAAGGAGCACTTAGTCCAGCTTCATTGATTGCAATTACTCTGAATTGATATTCATTTCCTTCAATTAAGCCTGAAATAGTTGCTGCTGGTTTGGGTGTAGTAGTTTCCAGAGCCTTTTCCCAAATGGGACTGTATTTGTCTTTCATTTCAATTATGTATCCTGTAATAGGCGAACCACCATCTGAAACTGGCTCAGTCCATTTGAGATCGACATGGTTAGCTGACCAATCATCTGGTTCTGGGGTGCCAGGTCTACCAGCAGTGGCTGTAATTAGAAAAGTTTTAGCAACAGCATATTGATAAGACAATAGCATACTTACTGTAGGGATCTTTAGCTACAATAGTTCCAAGAGTTTCAAGGGGTTCAGATTCACCTTCTTTATTAACGGCTTTAACTCTGAACTTATATTCATGATTAGGTGTCAATCCCTCTACTTTTATTTCTGGTACAGCACCAGCCGTTTTACCAACAGGTAACCATATTCCTGTGTCTGGGTCGAATTTTTCAACCACGTAGTTTTCAATTGGTTCCCCACCATCGTCTTTTGGTTTTTTCCATTTCAACGTACAGTTGTCTTTGTGGATATCTGATACTTCCAATGGACCCTCGGGCTGTCCTGGCTTCGCTGTAATTTATAAGCAATTAGAATACGCTAACATAGATAATTTGCTATAATATCAAACATAATTGAAAATGTTAAGATGCTTACAGATAACAGTTATTTCGATTTCTGCTTGGTCTTGTCCATATTTGTTCATAGCAACAATCTTATAAACTCCAGTATCCTTGCGTTCGGGTTTATCGTTGAAGAACTTAGAGTTGTATGGAATATTATCAACGCGTTTATGGGAGGTTTGACTGAGAGTCTTGCCATCTTGATACCATAAAACATCAGGTGCTGGTTCACCATTAATTTTAACATCAATATAGATTGGTTCACCTTCTTTTACAGTTAGATTATGTAGGTTGCGGCGATCAATCTTTGGAGCCACTGAAACAAAAGCATTACTATGAACACCTAATAATATTTAAATAACTTTGTAATTAAAAATGAAATAACTGAAAACGTTTGAATATTAATCTATTGTCTAGGCATATTAAACCTGATAATGAATTTGTATATACTACAAATTTGGGTAGTCAATTATTACTTACATCGTCTGGGCTTCGTAATGACTGATTTTGATGTTTGACTTGGCTCGCCTGGACCAGCAGCATTGACAGCACGTACTCTGAATTCATATTCAACACCTTCGTCCAAATTGTCCGCAGTGCCTTTTGTTTCATATGGTCCAGTTTCTCCAGCTTTAGTCCATTTTGGAGAACCTTTCTCTCTCTTTTCAATAATATAACCAGTGATAGGAGATCCCCCATCATTCGCAGGTGGAGTCCATTTTAGATCTACATGGTCTTTATCCCAATCTGTAACTTCAGGTGTGCCAGGAGCACCAGGTTCGTCGAATGGATTTTTAGCAATAATTGTTTGGTCTGCTTCTAAAGGTTCAGATTCTCCTTCTGAATTGACGGCAGAAACTCTGAATTTGTATTCTTGTCCAGGTTCCAGGTTGTTAAGTTCAATTTTAGGATCTTTAGTCCTTCCAGCTGGTACCCACCGACCAGTAGATGTATCTAATTTTTCAACGGCGTAATATTCGATTGGAACTCCTCCATCATCCTGTGGCGGATTCCATTTAAGAGTACATCCCTCTTTATGAACATCACTAATTTTAAGAGGCCCTTCAGGTTTGGAAGGTTTATCCAAAACTTTAATATCAATACTTGCTTCGTCTCTTCCAGAATCGTTTTCAGCTTTTAGAGTTAATGTACCAGTGTGTTCTCTTTTAGCAGCTCCGATCAAAAATTTTGTTCTATAATCTTCCAGATCTATGCTTATATCATCGCGGTTTTCAATGCGAGCCTTATTGAGGAACCATGATTTAGTTGGTGGTGGTTCACCGCTAACTTTGACATCTAATCTAATGTGCTGACCTGCTCTAATTATAAGATCTTTCAGATTTGTACGATCAATTTTAGGCGCAACAAATCTGTCTTTAGCTGTCATTGTTTCGGAAGGTTGTGAAGGCTTACTATCACCTCCTTTGTTAACAGCCTTCACTCTAAACTGGTATTTTTGTCCTTCTTGTAAATCTGGTACTCTAGCTTCAGTTTTATTACCAGGTACTTCAAGAGCTTTTTGCCATTTACCTGTGATAGGATCTTTTTTTTCCACGATGTATTTTTCGATTGGTGCACCCCCGTCATTCTTAGGAGGAGTCCATTTGAGGTCAGCATGGTTTTTAGTCCAATCCTTAAGTTCTGGTTTACCAGGAGCGTCTGGTTCAGTGTATGGATTTTTAGCAGTTGTTGGTACATCAGTAACTAGAGGCTCTGATTCACCTTCAGAATTCACTGCCTTAACCCTGAATTGATAATCTTTTCCTTCGTTAAGACCAGTAACGTCAGCTTCGGGTGTTTTTGTAGTGGTAACTGGTATCCATCGTCCACTCTCAACATCCATACGTTCAACTACGTAACCAGTGATTGGTTCTCCTCCGTCGTCTTCAGGTGCCTCCCATTTGAGTTTGCAGCCTTCAGCTGTAACATCAGATACCTTAAGAGGCCCTTTAGGTTTAGAAGGTTTAGCAATAATTTGTAGTTCTACATCTACTGTGTCCACCCCGGAATCATTTCTTGCTGTTACTGTATAAATTCCGGTATCACTTCTTTGTACGTTCTTAAATATAAAGCTGGTATGATATTCCTCATTGTCTATCTTAATTCTATCATTATTCCTTAAAGTTTGATCTTTTAAGGTCCATGCCACAACTGGTGCTGGTTCACCCTTAACATCAGCTTCCAAATGTAATAGTTGACCAGTGCGTAAAACTTTTTTTCCAAGATTTTTGCGATCAATTTTAGGCGCCACTAGAAAATAAAACAAGTTTGTGTTTTCACCCTTTTATAGACTTTGCGTTCTTAATCGATATTGCATATATATATATATATATATAAAGAAGATACTTACAAAATCTTGGCTTGGCTATAACTGATTTAGAAGGATCACTTGGCTCGCTAGGTCCAGCTTTATTAACCGCAACGATGCGGAATTCATATTCATGACCTTCTTCTACAGTTTCTACTCTTCCTATAGTTTTATCTCCAGGTACAGTTGCTGCATCAATCCACCCACGACCAGCTTTATCGTGCATTTGAATAATATATTTTTGAATTGGTGCGCCTCCATCACTAATTGGAGGCTTCCATGAGAGCTCAACGAAATCTTTGTCCCAGTCTTTAAGATCTGGACGACCAGGTTTACCAGGCTCATCTATAATAAAAAATGTAAGTCATTATTCCTTAAATTATAAAATACAATTCCAGACTTACCGAATGGATTCTTGGCAATGATGGTTTTCTCAGTCTCAAGAGGTTCCGATTCTCCTTCCTTATTCACAGCTTTAACTCTAAATTTATAAGGTTTACCTTCTTGTAAGCCAGTAATATTTGCTTCAGGCTCTGTGCTTCTTCCACATGGAATCCATTGTCCTGTAAGTGGATCGAGTTTTTCAATTTCATAGTGGTCAATAGGAGTACCACCATCATCATCTGGTTTCTTCCATTTGAGTTTACATCCGTGTTTGGTTACATCACTAACTTCAAGTGGTCCTTTGGGTGCTTTAGGTTTACCAAGGACAGATATATCGATATCAGCTTTATCTTCACCTACTTCATTCTTAGCAATAATGGTGTACTTTCCTGAATGTAGACGTTTTCCTTTGAGTACGAAAAATTTCGTATTATAGTCTACATTATCGATTCGAATTTCTTCAGATGATTGTATTTCTTGACCATTAAACAACCAGGTCACACTTGGTGGAGGTTCACCTTGAATGGCAACATCCAAACTTATCGATAGACCAGCTTTTATTGTAAGTGGTTTCAAGTTTGTTCGGTCAATAAGTGGTTTCACTAAAAAATATAATAATATTATTAATGTTGTTTTATTTGGGACATGACTCATAAGTGAGTCTAAAGTAATATTAAATCAAGTATATGAAAGTTTATACTTACGGAATCTGGGTTTAGCTGTGTGCCAGTTGGTTTGTTCAGAAGGATCAGAGACACCAGCCTTGTTGACTGCTCTGACACGGAATTTATATTGATTACCTTCTTCAAGTCTAGGTACAGTTCCATTACACTGTGGTCCTACTTCAGCAACTTTAACAAACTGTCCTCCAAATTTGTCCATTGCTTCAATAATATATCCAGTGATGGCAGATCCACCATCTCTAACAGGTTTATCCCATTTAAGCTTCACGGATTTCTCATCCCAGTCGACGATTTCTGGAAGGCCAGGTGGTGCAGGGATATCGTATGGATTTTTAGCAAGAATAGCTGTATCGGTTTCAAGAGGCTCTGATTCCCCTTCTTCATTGACCGCTTTAACTCTAAAGTTGTATTTTTTGTTAGGTTCGAGACCAGTGATTTCATGATCCAGTTTGTCAGCATCAACGAATCCTGCTGGTACCCAACGTCCTGTTTGAGTGTCTTGTTTTTCAATTACATAGCCAGTTATTGGTAATCCACCATCATCTTTAGGTTTATTCCATTTTAGTTTACAGCCTTCTTTATGAACTTCAGTTACATCAAGTGGTCCCTCTGGCTTATCCGGCTTGTCTAATATTATAACTTCTACAGTAGCTTCATCGAAACCGGAATCATTTTCTGCTTTAAGCGTGTAAGTTCCTGTATCTTTTCTCTTTGTATCGCTAAGAGCAAGTTTGGTGTTATAATCTTCATTTTCGATTTTAACGGTACCACTGTTTTCAAGTGGCTTGTGAGCAAAACTCCATGTGCAAACCGGTGGAGGTTCACCTTTGACATCGACATCGAATTTGACAAGCTGTCCAGCTCGTACTTTAACGGTATGTAGTTTTTCACGGTTAATTTGCGGACGTACTAAAAAATAAATTAGTTAGATTATAGTGAATTTAAAATGGTACAAATACTTACAGTGTCTGGCTTTAGCAACATGAGAATTGGTGGCATCACTGGGTTCACCTGGACCAGCTTTGTTAATGGCTCTAACACGAAACTGATACGTGTTTCCTTCTTTGAGCCCAGGAACACGTGCATCACACGCTGGTGACTGAGGAAATTAAAGAAATTATAAATTATATGTATTACATATTATCAATGCAATAATTATTATTGATACTTACATCTGTGGTATGAATTTCATCCCATGATGTGGAAAATTTCTCTTTCTTTTCAATAACGTATCCAGTAATTGGAGCACCTCCCGTATTTTTAGGTGCGGCCCATTTCAAGTCAACACGATCAACATCCCAGTCAGTAATTTCAGGTGTACCTGGCTTGCCAGGAATATCGTATGGGTTTTTAGCAACAATGGAAGCATCTGTTTCCAGCGGTTCGGATTCTCCTTCATCATTAATAGCTTTAACTCGAAAGTCATATTCATGTCCTTCTTGCAAACCTTTAACATCCATTTCAGTGTCAGTTGATCTTCCAACTGGGACCCAACGACCCGTTTGTTTATCGTATTTTTCTACTTGATAACCTGTGATAGGTTTACCACCGTCATCTTCAGGTTTTTCCCATTTGATCTTACAGCCACCTTTAGTAACATCGGTAACCTTTAGTGGGCCTTTTGGTTTTGATGGAGATGACAGTACAGTCACCTCAACTTCAGCCTCGTCAAATCCATGCTCATTCACAGCTTTGATTTTGTATACACCAGTATTTTTTCTGATGGAACTAGTAATATTGATTTTCGTATTATAATCCACATTGATAATTTCAATATTTCCTTCGGATTTAACCTCCTTATCGACATGGAACCAAGTGCAAGTGGGTGCCGGTTCACCTTTGACATCAATATCATACTTGATTGGTTTTCCAGCACGTACGATTATTGGTTTAAGATTAGTTCTGTCGATTCTAGGTTTAACTGTAAATACAATAAATAGTATTGACTTTAATCTCGAAGAAAAATAACTTACGTGCTCTGTATTTGATAATTTGCATTTGAGATGCATTTGACGGAACACCAGGTCCAGCCTTGTTAACAGCAATAACCCGGAACTGGTATTCGCCACGCTCTTTTAGATCGTCAACGCGGGCTTCCAATTGGTCTGCAGGTACTTCAGTAGCTTTCTCCCAGTCAGGCTTAAATTTGTCTTTCTTTTCAATAATGTATTTTTCAATTGGAGCACCACCATCATTTTTAGGAGGAGTCCACTTAAGATTAACACCCTTGTTATCATAATCTGTGATTTCTGGAGTTCCTGGTTGGCCAGCGGCGTCTAAAAAGATATATAAGAAATGTAAGTATGTAAGTATATAAGCATTTTTATGGCAGACATCTCACCAAATGGATTTTTAGCTATTATTGGTTTTTCAGATACCAATGGATCGGAGTCACCTTCGGCGTTAACTGCTGTTACCCTAAACTTATACTCAGAACCTGGAATAAGTCCAGCAACTTCAAATTCTCCTTTTCCATCAGGTGACATTCTGTCGGCAGGCAAACGACCAACTCGTATCCACTTGCCAGTAGCTGTATCCATCTTTTCAATTTCATATTCTTTAATAGGACTACCTCCATCATCTTCCGGTTTTTTCCAGCTAACTTTAGCTTTTTCTGCAGTCACATCAGATACAACTAAAGGTCCTTCGGGAGCTGCTGGCTTACTTAACACAGTCAGTTCAACTGTTTCTGTGTCCTTTCCATTAACATTTTCAATAGTGAGAGTGTATTTTCCCGAATCTTTACGGACTGCGTTATTGAGTGTGAAATCTGTATGGTAGTCGGCGTTTTCAATTTTTATACGTTCACTATTTGATAATGGAATGTCATCTCTCCACACCCATTTAACAGACGGTGGAGGTTCCCCCATAAAGTCAACTGCCCATTTGTGGGTGCGACCCGCCTTGATAGAAACAGCTTTAAATGTTTCACGATCAATTCTTGGTTTTACTGTAAAATAAAATATATATTTAGCAGACACATTTTTCAAAAGTAAAATCTGTACGATATGTTGAAACGTCACAATTCCAAGAAGTTTGACGATATAAATATTTAAACGAGACGAAAATCCTGAAAATTTGCCATTAAAGCTGAAAGTAATTTAACACAAACCGTATTTATCTGTAGAGGTTATCCTGGATTTTGAATTGAATCTGAAACTTTAGTTGAACAAATCAACTATTGCTTTAATATTTCACCTAAGAAAAGCTACTACACAATTATAAAAAAAAATCTGTTAAACAATAGAGGGAATAAAAGTTATTATTGTAAAGTTGCTTCAATATCATTGATAGCAGTCTATTAGTATTTAAAACATTGTTATATGCATTCAAAAATTAATAACTTAAGCGGATCAAACAGAAAATCTTACAGTTTTTGTGTTTGCAGAGATGGTTAGCAGTTGGTGCTGAAGGTACACTAGGACCAGCTTTGTTGTGCGCTCTTACACGAAATTGGTATATCATATTTTCTTTCAAGCCAGGTATCATGATTTCAGTTGTATTGTCAGGTGTTTTTGCCACCTCCGACCAGTCAACAGCTAATTTGTCTTTCATTTCAATTGTATAATGGGTTATTGGACGGCCTCCATCGCTATCAGGCTTAGCCCATTTGAGACTTGCACTCTTGTTATCGTAGTCAAATATCTCAGGCTGTCCTGGTGCTCCAGGCTCATCATACGGATTCTTGGCTAAGATGAAGTCGTCAGTTTCGAGAGGTTCCGATTCCCCTTCCTTATTCTTAGCTCTAACTCTGAACTTATATTTCTTCTTTGGAGTCAAGTTTTTGAATGTAAATTTGCTTTCATCGGGGCCTACTTCCCCTGCTGGTATCCACCTTCCGGTGTCCATATCCATTTTTTCTAGGACATAACCGGTGAGATCAGTGCCACCCATATCTTCAGGCTTTTGCCAAGCAACAGTAACATGATCGGCACGAATTTCTTCAACTTTCATTGCTTTAGGAGGCGTGGGTTTATCTAGCACTATGACCTCTGCAATACCTTCGCAGGTACCAGAACTGTTAGTAAGTACCAATCTGTATTTTCCACTATCGGCTCTTGTGCACCTACGTACTGTAATTATGGTGTTTCTATCATATTTATCAATCGTAATTCTTTCTTCCAGATCTGGTTTAATTTCTTTTTTATCTAAGTTCCATTGCACCTCTGGTTCTGGTTCTCCACCAAATTTAATATCATACTTAACAACTTGTCCTTTTTTGATAATAATATTATTTAGATCACTACCAATAATGAATGGTTTGACGAATCTGCATTTAGCTATAATAGGTTTGGTTGGATCGCTAGGTTCTCCTGGGCCAGCTTTATTTATAGCCCTCACTCTGAATTCGTACTGACTATTTTCTTTCAGTTTGGGTACTGTGCCTTTTAGTTGGTCACCAGGTACTTCAACACCTGTTTTCCAGTCCTTAGCGAACTTTTCTTTGAACTCAATTACGTAGCCAGTAATTGGAACTCCTCCATCACTATCTGGCGTTTTCCAAGTCAAGTCTGCATGATCGACATCCCAATCAACTACTTCTACATCCTTGGGTTTGCTTGCTTCATCTGAAATGTTTCTTAGTTTATAGGTACTTATTCCAAGTTTAGTGTTGCTAACACAATTTCAGTGTTGTACTAGCTTTTTATCGATACTACGTATTAAACTTTTTTTAAAATTATTTTGACATATCCATAAATTTTCATAGAAGCACAGTTAGTAATTATTATCAATGTATCTATATCGATTTTAGGGACAGCAAATAGCAAGTAATTGATAAATTATAGATATACTTGACCCACCTATTTTCATGAGTAATCGAGTGAGTAATATAAAAAAAGAGAACCGTAAGCAAAATTTATAAAAAAATACTGATAGTAATTTATCGAATATTTCAAGTACGCAGCTTTGCAGTTATAAGTTTTTGATTTTAATTGTAAAATGTACGATTTGAAAAATTTTAACAAAAAAAAGGTTCTTAAATAGCTGGAAGAGCAGGTTATTGGAAAAAAATACTTTTAATGCTGTTTATTTCTAACATACAATGCATAAGTACGTTACAATACTTATAAATAACTTGTAGAAACGACCCTAAACTCCGGCATCCGTCGAATAGGTAACTTTATGCAAGACCATCTGGATTGTCTTTCGGATGACGACAGAAAACGATAAATTGACCACTCTTCTCGTTAGGATAGGAATAAAAGCTTCATATTTGTGAAAGGGTTACCGGAAAAAAGGATAATTCTGATGGACTACATAAAATTGGAGGCGAGCTGAAAAACATCGAATGATATAGAGCATTGTTTACTGGAACAATTGCATCTAACACCAAACGAAAGGCGGTATTCGAAACTCATTGGAAAAAAATATTATGACACGTTACTAAGGAAATAATTTTCTCTAGAACATATTAAATTTTGTCAAGTTATTCTAGTTACTGGCAAATTTCCATTATCTTATACCTACTTCACAAACTACTAGATCCATAAAAATATCTCTAAGCGGTGTTCGATAGTACACATTTATTGACATATTTTTGTAGGGAATCTAGTGTTTATGTATTCAAACAAATAATGTATCACACAAATTTAACATCACACTTAATTTTACAAATTCAATTGAGCCATTTTTATCTTTCACAACTACAAAGGATTATACAACCAAAACAGTACTATATTAATTTTGAATTTTTTATGGAAATTCATTGTGCATCATAAAAATTTTAAAAATTCAAAACATGTACTTAATGCAGTACAAAAACGAGTACGAACATGACATACAGTGTTGTAGATTATGTCCTGTCAAAGACTGTTAGCAACACTAGACATACAAATAATAGACATACTATAACATACAAAATAAAAAATAAAAAATTTATGAACAAAAATTGGAATACATTGGGCTTAAATCGTTAATGGGTTATAATTTTTAGATTGATTTGTGTTTTCTTAATAAAGATCGCAAACTTTTCCTCGTGACTTTGACCAAATAATAACAAAGTATTCTATTTCCAAGTGATTGTTTTTGATAAATGTTTTTAAAGTTTATTCCATATAACTCAAACAGCTTCGTTATTTTCGTATCACTACTCATATCAAAAAGATGAAGACGACAACCGAAGCACCTGATCTATTCCTATCCTATGGAATGTATGTATTTAGCTTTATAATATGTTAGCTTCTTTCTATGTCCACAATTCGACTATCGGATTTAGTTTTACTTAATTTTGTATAAAGGTACGTCATTTCATTTATTAATTTGAAGTCATTAGCTATTATGATTTATATTTGATCTATAGATATACTGTTTTTTGTACATCTCTTGTTGGTCTTACTTGGTAGTTTCATCTTGTTTATCTATTAGTTGCAGTTCAAGCAAATCAACCAGAAAAAAATGTATTCCCAATATATTCTAATTTTGTATATGCAAGAAGTATGAATGGTACAAAAAGCTACTGAATACCAATTCTTGGACACTTTAATATGACTTTAAAGAATCAGTCTCTAAATATTCACCCTCTAGGTGACAATGCCTAACCATAAATGTTTTAGTAGCATCCTACACATATTTTTATAATTTTGGATGTACTAGTCCTCCATAACACATCTAGCAGCTTTTATTGAGAACTGCATCAAATACTATGAAAATATAGTGAGCTATTGCCAAATTGCGGGTTGTCAGCTAGCGGGTAAATTTCTAGGGAATGAGTTTCCCAAGTCATATTTGTATTTAGAATAGTTTTTGTCCCATTCAGCATTCAAATATCTCTGTTTATGAGAATGGCGAAATAAGTCTGAGATATATATAAATACATATTATATAACACTTACCCCAAGGATCCTTAGCTAATACTGGTTTACCGAATGTAGCAGGTTCACTAGCACCAAGAGCGTTAACAGCCTTTATTCTGAATTTATATTCTTTCTTAGGAGTTAGTTTCTCTACTTTGAATGTTGTTGGTTCGTTGGCCTTCACTTCACCAACATTTTCCCAACCACCTATAATACACCAAAATAAAAATTCATGGAAAAATCAAACTCACAAAATATTTTCAAATTTGTATGATTTCAAGATAAATAAAAAATGTGAATGAAATTCACTTCCTTATAAATAAATGAATAAATCTAACATTATAATACAAAAGATGGAAAATAAAAAAAATCTTCTCAAACGATTCCCGGATTGAAAACTAAATTATGTAACAAAAAAGTGTACAACAGGAGAATATTGGAACTTTAGTTCTTTACGTCAGGTTATGTTTGAGCGACCGGGGGTCGCGACGCAAAAGATCTGACCGTTGCGTTACGTTACGTTATGTTACGTTGCTTCGTTATGTGCCTTGCTTGCGTGCGTGTGCTCTCTCCTGAGTCTCTCTCTCGTTTACGAAGCAGCGATTCATATGCTTCGGCCGGGAATCGAACCCGGGCCTCCCGCGTGGAAGGCGAGCATTCTACCACTGAACCACCGATGCTACATTAAAATTCTATGCAAAGCTGGTATTCGCAGTGCTGGTGATCTACTTGAATTTGTTCGGATACAATTTTTACTATTATTTCCATAATTTTTTTTGCGCGATTGGTCTTTTTTGTTTATTTACAGCATCGGTTGTCAGGACGATAGGTTGTGTTTACTGGTTTCTAAGTTTAACACGTCGGTAAGTGATTTACTTACCGTTCAGACGTCGAAAAGTAATAAATAGCATAAAAACAATTTAACCAAAATGCAAAATATGTTTTAAACTGATCGAGAAGTATAAATGTCACTTTTGACATTTCGTTCATTTCGAAGAAATTTAAATTATTTTATTCGGAATTTATTTTAATACGATCGCGCAAAAAATGGTATAAGCATATCGAACGTTAAGGGTAATTACAACGTTTGCATGTAGATACCTCTCGTAAAATTGGACAAAATGATATGAGGCTTAAGGGGTCTAGCACATTTACTTTTCGAAATACAGGGTGTTGAAATTTTGAAAACTTGAATGTTTTAATTCGATAACTTTAAAATGGATGGATAAATTGATTTGACATTTGGCATGTTGTTTTTACATGTAAAAGGGCATATTTTGATACAAATAGTAGTTTGTGCATATAATGTGGATATGATGGCCATATCGCACGACAACGTTCAAGTGCGATATGGACAATCCTCACGAATCGAACAGCATATTTTTTCTACGACCCACTTAAGAAAAAATCTAGAAAATAAAAATTTTTATAAACTGTAATATAACTTCAAATTGAAAATTTTACAATTCAATTTTATGTTTCCACTAATTTTTTTGTGGTAAACGTACAGTTCTTGAATGTCCAATTTGTATAATGCTACGGTTTCCCTTTTTAAATATACAATGCTGTTATAAGTAGATGTTGCCAGTCGGACTCCCTCAAGAAGGGTACCGTACCATTATCTATAATAATAAATATTCTTCTAAATATTTCAAACGTCTACCTGTTGTCGTTATTAATATCAAGCAGAATAATTATTTAAAAATAAAATTAACAATAAAAAAAACTTCTTCACGGGGAATCGAACCCGGGTCTACCGCGTGAGAGTCTGGTTTGCTTACTACTCGACCACCGAGGAATATGCAAATTGTTTATCTATAACGTCAGATGTAATACATAATTTTTGCTTAAAAGGAACTAAAGTTCCTACCGTGTGTCTCGCGACGCGTTCTACCTTTTTTGGTACTATAGCGATTAGGAAAATTTCAAAATGTCTCTGAAATTTGATGAAACTTACCTTTAAGAGATAAATCTTGTCTTTCAACGATGTAGTGCAAAAGAGGTAATCCACCGTTATCTTTCGGAGGTTTCCATGATACTTTACAATTATCTTGAAATACGTCGGTTACATTAACGTCTTCTGGTGGAGTGGGTACATCTTGCATTGTGATCTTTACATCTTTCACATCTTCTCCTTGTCCGTTGGACAGTTTAATTTGGTATGGACCAGACTGATCTCTTGTAGGTTTCTTAATTTTAAATGTTATTTTATCGTCTGTAATTACAGTTTCAACGTCTTTCACAGGAAGAACTTTTCCATCCTTAATAAGCTTTGCCTCCAATTGAGTCTGTCTTGTGCCATCAACTATAGATAATTAACAAATAATTAGTTTTTTTATTACACTTGGGAAAAATTTCAAAGCTATAGCTTACACCAATGATATCAGAAGTTATAATTTTTTTTAATATCGTTCTGAGTCAATAGAAAATTTATTATTATGATGACCCTTTAAAATAAAGACCATATTTCCTGCTTTTTCTGATATTAAATGAAAAGTGGGAAATACAAAAAAGTATAATTTGTTATACTCACTTTTATACGGTACTTCGAGTACAATAGGTTTACTAATAGGTGCTGCAAATTCTGATGGAAAGTCGATTTGAGGTTTGCTTTCACCTTTTTTCACATTAAGCTGCATTGCGGATTCGAGTTTTCCAGAAACACATTTGATTTCACCATCGTCTCCCATTTCAAGTGCATTGAAGACAAGTTGGTGTTTGCCTCCTCCTAAGTTCTTAATTTCAACTCTATCAGAAGGTACGATTGGTTTACCGTTGAAAAGCCATTCACATGGTGCTGTTTGGTCTTGTAACTCAACATCTATAACCAATTTCTCTCTTTCAATAGCAACTGTGTCCTTTAGTTTCTTATTAAAACGATTCAAGTAATTAACAATAATTTCGGCTTCAGTTTTATCTGCGTTGGTGACACAAGAAAACATACCAGCATCGGTAACTTTGGCATCTTTAATGACAAGTTTTCTCTTACGTCCATCTTTACTGATAACCATTCTTTTGTCAGGTTTAATCTCTTCTCCATTCTTAAGCCACTGGACATCGCCACCTGCGTCGTTAAGTTCGCAAACTAGTGTTATGTTTTCTTTTTCTACATGCTGTTGGTGTTTAAGTACTTTAACAAATTTATATGGGTACTCAACTATGTTAACTTTAGTTTGAGTTTTTTCAGTTTGTTTCTCAAGCTTACATGTGTAATCACCAATATCTTCTATCACAGCGTCTTTAATAGTGAGACGGCATACACCGTTAATATCTTTAGAGATACTGAACTTGTCATTATCCTCAAGTTTTTTGTCTCCTTTGTACCAACCAACGATCGCCAAACTGCTGCTTACTGTGCAAGCAAGCTCTAGTTCGTGTTTGGTATAACCGTCATATTTCTTTTTAAGTGGTTTAGTGAAGGTGTAACTTGGATCGGGTTCATCTACTGTTAGAAAACCTGTCGAGCTCACACCTCCTATTTCGATTGTGTATTTTCCAGTATCCTCCACTTTAGGATTACTAATGATGAGTTGATAAACATCACCTTCATTTTTAAATTTATACTTGGAGCCAGGGAACAGTTCCTTAAAAAAAATATTGAGGGTGAGTGTATTTCAGATATACTATTGGAAGATTAATAAATCGCAAAACAATTTTTTCTCACTAAAACTAAATGTATAATTGAATATAACGGAGTGCGGAGTTAATTTTTAACCACTTCTCATAGAATATTCAACTTCCAATAGTCTTTATCTATTAGTCTAAATACTCTAAATTATCTAAAACTATTTCTCAAGTTTGTCGTTAGTACACTGTAATTGCATTGGGTGGTACTTACATCTTTCCTGAACATCCATTTCGGTTTACAATTAGTTTTCGTAAAAGCAGCATCAAATACGACTTTCTTATCCTTGCCTTCTTTAGCAAATTGATCTACCAGAGGCTTTAGGAAACTTTCTTGTTTCTATAAAAAATACAGATATATTACACTTCAATAAGTACGTTATCTGAAAATAATACTGCTATGTACAAAAAATATATTACAAGTAAAAATATGATTTATATATATAATTTTTTTTGTAAGAACACCAATATCTACAGAACATAAATGAACGAGACACAACATAAATACCATAAAAAAATGTTAAGTCAAATTTACAAAAAAGTGAATGTTTGGGGCCTCTTAATTATAAAACTCCAAGACTTTGGTTTACAAGACTATGTACTATGAAAATAAAATTATTAGTAACATAGGTTCAGTACAAGGAGGATCTTAAATGGAATACTGATGTTATTTGTTTTTTATTAAGAAAATTTAAATATTTTTATTGAAAACTGATTGAAGCTTTATAAAACCATGAACCCCAAGTTTTGTCGTGTGCCATATATACAAAAACCACAAATAAATTTGTGGTATGTCAAAAATAAGTATTCTGAAAAAATAAAAAAGGTTCAGACGTCACTGGAGAGATATGTACAAGGTGAACGTGCAACAGGTTACATCAAGAATGATTATTTTTATTAAAATATCGTCTCGTTTTCATTGAACACTATTCCAAAAATTGATTTTTGTTTTAAATTGCCATGTTTCATTTATTTATTCAACTATTGTATATTTTAATCTTTAAAGGTTCTTAAACAGCTGTTACCTAACTGAACACAGGATCTATCAATAGCTTGAACGAGTTTGTACCTAAGCGCTTTTCAAATTATGTGAAAAATTAATTTGAAGATCCCCAAAAAATATTGTGTCTAAATAGAAACTATTCTAAATTGTTTTATTTCACCGTTTAGTATGGATCTTCATCAAGTAAAATCCTCATCTATTCAATATTTGAAGAAACTATTCTTTTAATTTGTTAAACTTTAGTTTTAAAAGTTGAATGGTAAGATTGCCTAGTAATAGCTTTGAATAACACCATAAATTTTAATAAAAGCACAATCTGGAGCGAATAATATTGCGGAAAGTTTAATTATCACAATAAAACTTCAACTTGGCAACTAGTATCCCTTAGCTTAGATATAGTAGACTTTAACTACGTTAATAGGTACATAGTTAGTCATTAGCACTGTACTCCACTTTTACAGTACCTAGTAAAAACGGTAAATCAGTCAATGATTAGTCCTCTCGAATCTTTCAATCCGGCTCGTGTTATCGATAAGTTGTACTGTCTTGAAATGCTAAAAGTGAAGGTCGCTGTTTGTAACTCTTCACAAATTTTTCAAAGCGCCTCTGGCTAGCAGTGTCTATTTACAAGCCTGTATGATAGTTACTATGAAATTAGTATGCAATACTTGGTTAAATTTGAAATTTCAGACTGTGTTTGCTGAACTAGCTCTGACTAATACCAAATTGTATAACATTTTGTTCTATCCGCATCTGTTTTAGAGGTGCTAATTGATGGTAAAGAATTTATTTGCTTACTTTTGTTAACAATTTATTAATTTCATATCAATTAGCTATAATCCAAGTATTCAAAATAATATATATCTATCCTTCAATTAGAAACTTGGCCCTTTAGAAACCACAGACTATAATCTCTTTTACTTCTTTGGACTTTCCTAAATTTTGTGTTTAATGCTCTGTTGTCAAATTTACTATACAAACTTTATATTTAAAGAAATTATTAACTAAGAATGATGATATTCACATTATATGAATTTCAGATGATTTGTTGAATGAGTTTTCATTAAGATACCAATTTTGATAGAAAACGAGACGAAAATAACGCTAGCACCCTTGGGTTACATTTTAAACATTAAGAAAAAGAGAGGAGTGTTTCGTCCAACCTCTTTTTTTTCAAAGTGATGTAGTATAGGCCAGTCTGGTATTAGCTCAGCCAATGAAGGCCTTCTGGAGGGAACGGGATTCTACAAAAAGAAAACTGTAGCTAAAGTACACCATCTTGACTGAGTCACATAAATTTCTGTGACGAGATGGTACCTACGTCACAGTCATTAACTACACATCTAAGTTGTTTTAAGAGGAATTACAGTTTTAACAGCTGAACATTAATTTGGGTAAACATATTAGAGAGATTGATCAATTTGGTATAAGGAATCTGTATCGACAAACGGATCTAGATTTTACAGACAATTTAATGTCAATTTGACCAAAACACATGTTAAATAATAATTCTTTTCTTTAACCACTCTTCCTAACTAAAAAATAATGTAGGATCTATTGTTACATATAGAATTGTCATATTAAATGTCGAATTATACTCTCTAGCTTAACGAGAGCAGCAACTTTGAATATTATCAAAAAATGTGTCTTTTGGAGATTATTGTGAAAAATACTCGAGACACTCTATCGTGAAAACGGAATACACCGATCTAAAGATATAATAAACTGTAATCATTAACTCTGAGAAACAAAAACTAAAGGAAAGTAGCTCACTTCTACAGATTGTCAATACGGAAGAAATGAAGTTGCTAATTAAAGCATACCAGAAATAATATTAGTAGTAGTAAAACTGAAAGTGTTGGAATAAATGACAACACCAATAGTCTTACAGAAAAAAAATCTACAGTATCTAGTCAGCAATTATAATACAAGAGAAAGACAATAAAGAATAGGAATTGGAAGGAGTAATTTCTGAACTGGTATTTGATTTTTCATATATGTATGTTATTCCTTTAAAAAGTAAAGACTCAAGCACCACACTAGGAGAAAATACGTTTACATAAAGACATGTGGATCAAAATTATTAACAGATATGGGAAGAAAAATTGAATGAGCTACTATATAAACATAACACAAACAGATCAACAAGACGAGCAAAATGTGGATTAAAATATAGAGGAAGAGGATGTACACTGAGTAAAACACTGATAACAAGGTAGAAAAAAAGTAAATTTGCAGGACACCATGAAGTAGCACGGGAAATTCTGAGGAGTTTAAGAAATAGTGTATTTGCACTGCGAAGTCAATATAGCATCGAAGGTAAATCAAATCCTACAAGACTGCGAGGTAGACAGAACTATCTATTCTAACAGAAATAATAACAAACTTTACTGCAAGAGCTGCAGTGTAGGTACTGTTTCTAAACATTTCATCAACTTTTAATTATATTTTCCTTGAAACAACACAAAAAACGAACAGTATTAATATATTTTGAATAAATGCTTTTTTTAGTCAGATATATCTAAAAACGGAGTAATTGATAACGACGAAAATATTATACACCATACAATGCCAATATAATCAAAATCTCTTAATGCTACGGGTGATACGAACCATTAAATTATTTGCATAATTAAAAAGTATTATTTTGGAATTGTATTGTTTTATATTTTCGTTTGTCTCAATCCTGTAGAATTAGCATCCAAAAAAGTTTACTTTGGAATTGTCCCATGTTACACTAAAAAGAGTTTTCATACTTTCCTGTCTCAATTTACTAGTTTTCAAGTGGTTCAATTTCCCAAATAAAACTATGAATATACCACAAGGAACATACAGATACTAGAATTTACTTTACCTAACTAGTCTTCATTAAAAACTAAATTTTGTTGTGATTTGATTTATTCGCCCGTTTTTCGTACAGTATTTTCAGAAAATCCGCAAAATAACCAATGTATCTGAATAAATATTTTGTTATACATCTATTTTAATTAGTCTATGTAAAATAGTAGAAAAAGTGAGAAAAGATCCACATAACAAAACTTTTAGAATATAATAAAATAATTGGTTTCGAACAGGCGTAGGTAAAATACTGTTAATTATTGTTTTTTTTATTATGGCGTATAATTCATTAATAACTAATTTTCTGATGAAATGTTAATCTTTTATTTATTTAAAATTAGAAATTCTTCATTTAGTGAAACAGAATTGCATTTTTAAACCAGCTATAAAAAATATCACGGAGGTATTCAATTGAGATAGACATGAAAATTACAATATTTGTCGACACAAATCAATTCTGTGTATGTCGCTGGGAAAGACCAGCATTTTTTGAATATCGGTTAGCGAAAAAAAAACAGGTTTCTCACCTAAATTCACTAGGTACTAGACAAAAACCTGAAAGACACTGTTCGCGGATGCGAGCTAATGAAATTTTTTGTCTTCATCCGGGCAAAATAATCAGAGTGAATAAATAACAAATTATATACCTTTTCAACTTTTTTCAATGCAGGTATGGGTTTTTCAACTTCTTTAAGATCTCCCCAATCTGGATCCTCTTTATCTTTATCCCATTTAGCATATTTTCTCTTCATAAGCATAGCACGAAAGTCTACTCCTCCGGCACCTAAAAATTTATATTTAAGTGGTATATTACGTAAGTGACTAAAATTTAGATTAAGGATTATTGTTCGGATTCCAAAAAAATAATGAGAGAACGGCATTAGTATAAATCTGAATATCTTCTGAAGGTTCTACAAGATAGGAAATTATTGATGAACAAAAGAATGTTACCATGCAGATTGCATTGGGAAAGTTTATTTAGAATTGCAGTCCTAGATATCGAGTCAAAGGCACCTTCGATATCAAAGATGGCTGCAACGACGTCTTGGTGATTATTTATTGCTGAAGAGATGCTTGTTTGGAGAAGAACAAAGTTATCGCGAGTGGATCGATGGCGTCGAAAGCCGGATTGCGTATTGGGATTCGAAATTTATAATTTAACGCATATTGTGTTTTTTTTTTATAAATATGTACAGTATCCGAAATAATGAATTTATTCCGTTTGGCTTTTAAGCAAGTAATAGAATTATACTATTTAATTCCTGCAATTGAAAAAATGACCAAATAATCAGTTAATAGTAGTTATCCAGAAAAGTGTACCATATTAATATGAGCAGGAACCGAAAAATTCTGTCATAACAGAGGTATAAATATGAAAGTAGAATTACCATGTAGAAGTAAGGTTGGATTGAATTGGGAGCTACAATAGTAGAAGAAGAAACAAAAAATGGCGTCACAAATACCAAGAAAGAGGCGTATGATACTATGTACATATTTTTATACTCGTAAATTTGTACTTACCAGCAACAAAGAGTGTCATTTCAGCGGAATCTTCACCGTGAATATTTGAGATAATTACTTTATAAGTTCCTTCATCATTGGGTTTCACTTTCCTGATACAAAGTGTGATTAAGTTGGTCTCACCGTCGGTTACGTATTTGAATCGACCACCTTCAATTATTTCAGTCATGCCCTGAAAATAACATAAAAATATAGAAATGTAAGTAACCTCCATTCTAAAAGCTGGAAAAATGGACACATCAAACCCCAAATCGTTCAGACCAATAAGTCTAACATCGCTTGTGCTCAAAACGACCGAAAAAGCTATTGACGATTATATTTGAACGGAAATCCTAAAGAGACTATCTCTCCACCCGCATCAGCATGCTTAACGGGCAGGCAGATCTACGGAAACTGCACTGGTACAACTAACGGAAGATAACCGAGGTGCTTTGGACAACATGGGCATTTTTGGAAAGGATTTTTTGACAAGACTCCAAATGAGGCTGTCAAGAAAACAATAAATAGAAAAGGTACGGCACAACATCCAAGATATTGTCTCCATCCCTACAGCCAGATAATGTCCACAGGAAGAAGTAGCATCTCCATTAATGTGGGGTTTGAGGTTTGACGAAGTGATATACTGATGGTATTGTCCTAGCAGCCAGGGGAAAATTCGAAAACAACCCCACCAAAACCATCTGAATAGCCTTTACTAAAAAAAAACCCAACATTAAAACCCATCTAACTTGATGGGAGTGAGGATGAATGGAGACAAGTATTTAGGTTTGACTCTAGGCAGTAAGCTCCTGTAGAACAAACAGAAAAAGAAGGGGAAGGGAAAAATTAGGGTTGTAGCACAAAAATCATGAGCTGGATGTACACTGCCATAGCGAGATCAATTATCACTTATGGAGCCAGTTCAATATTGATAAAAGATAAAGAAGGCAAATGATTATCACGATGTCGAATAGTCAAGCAGCCATTAAAGATCTGGGATCTTCTTTAATTAGTTCCAAAATGGTATGGGAATGTCTAGGCAAACTCAATGAACTAGGCGAGAAAATGTAGACACCTTACTGTGGATTACAGGACACACTGGAATAAAAGGTAATGAAATAGCAGATGAACTAGCAAAGATGGAGACTGGGATCGTTTTGCGGAATCAACTTCAATGTAATATTGCAAGAAATAGGCAAAGCAAAGAAGATCTGTTCATTGGAAAGATCTAGTAGGGCAATCAAAGATACTTCTAGGTGACTAGAGCCTCTTAAGATCAAATGAGTGCCCAGGTTGGAGCAAAACTTCACCAAGAGTTTTAACAGGGATCCTAACGGGACATTGTCGCCTGAATGAGCACCTCAAAAAGTTCAAAATAGTGGAAGAAGAAAAATGTAGATTCTGTGGTATGGAAGAAGAAACCTCCATCCACATATCGCGGGCTGCACAGCAACTTCAGAGACATCCCTCAGAAAATAAGTAGAAAGAAGGGGGCACAATAAATCTCTTAGGTCTTGGTAAATGTCACCACAATATACATATATTCATAGTTAGAAATAAAGATGACGACAATATAGACACGTTGGTGGTAGACACTGTTGTATACTTGTACAGAAATTTTCTCCATCCTATGTTAAACGACAAAAATAAAGAATACTAAAGTTCACTGTTCAACGTTTTAATCCATTAAAATTATTTGGAATCACAGAAAATTTGAAAATAATTATTGAGAAATTATTTCATTAATGACAGAAACCGATTGATTCTATAATACTCAATCGATTTCTATATCATTGTTGATGTACGAAATGTTTAATTTTTATTAGTGCTTACCTTGTAGAATTTAAACGTTGGTGCTGGATCGCCCTCCACTTGAATTGTCATGTAGGCAGTTTGATCTAGATTAAAAGGTAAATTTGCATGAAAAAAAATATAAATAGTTATTCCAGACTTCGGAATTGCAGTTTTTTATTCAGTATGTACAAAAAATAATCTCACGAAACCTCTTGATCATGATTCAGCCAAATATTACAAAAAAATACTATTTTGTAATCTTAGGTTTAGCTGAACAATAAACGTCCATGCACCTACGGCCTAACGACAATTGCGGAACTAGCCAAACGTTACACTCATGCTCAATCCCTTAAGAGATGGGATGGAATAAAAGGATGCAGTCTTGCCAGGAGACCCTGGGAAGCTGGCGCCGAAGAAATATTTGGCGATGACCAGGATAAACCTACGTTTAACAGTAGGATTTCTGACTGGCCACTGTCAACTGGGGAAACACCTCCATACTATGGGGCTAGTGGACACACCTCTATGTGAACTAGAAGATGAAACTGTCAGACATGGCTTATGCGAGTGTCCGGAGTTATCGTCAATAAAAGAGTGTGTGTTCGGTGAGTCTTGGCCTACACCTGCCGATATAAAGGAGATGTCTCCTAGTGACCTGTCCACCTTCCTGAGAAGGACAGGATGGAGGATGACCTAGGAGACAACTCCTCGGGAGGACGTACAAAGGGTCATATGTGGCCTAAGTGCTGTGAGCCTACACTCACCCTTCCTTCTCTACAGATAAACGTCCATGCATTAATAGCATATATTTTTATCTATTATTATTCTTTAATTTCAAATTTAAATTTATGGTTGGCAACATTCCCAGTAGTAAAAAGCTGCACAAACTATATCTTATTTGTGATACATTTGAAATACTGTAATGTTTTATAAACCTTAGGGTAGGTCGTCTCGAACAAAATTATACATTATATATATATACAGGGTGTCCCACGACGAGTTAAAACTATCTGTATATGGCAAAATACTTATAGTAAAATCATGAAAATTTCTATGTTTAGGTTTTTGGATGCGATCTTTTTAACTAAAATATTTTTAAAGATGGCAGACTTCCGGTTCTACCGGAAGTCGACTGTAACTTTGTTATTTAAATGGAACACCCTGTATATTAATACATTTTTAAAATCTACGTAAAATTTTAGTATAGTTTTGCCCGAAAACTTTTTTCGAAAAATGCATATTTTTTGAGTTATTGATGTCAAAAATTTGACCGTTGCAGACCCTTGTAAATTATTTTTTTACGAGGATACCCTTAAAGATATGAAAATGGTTTCTGTTCGGTTGCTTTAAGCAAGGTCAGACGTATTTGAATCTATGTTTAAAAATTTTTCATTTTATACAGGGTGTGTATGAAAAGTGTTCAAAGTTTAACTTCATAAATATCAAATTTATTTATTTTCTTAGATAGAACCACCCGGGTTTTTACATTTTAATGCATTCAGGGGTGAAAAATAAGGCAAATTCATGTATAATTTCCTATACCTAAACCTTCGTTATCCAGATATTGAATGTTTTCTGTAAATTTTGAGAGATGCAGGTGTGGTCTAAATTTTATTTTACCCGTTGATACAAGCACTAACAAATAAAAAAGATTATGTAAATTTGCTTTTAATACATGGTAAATATGGCAAAGTTGTTACAAGAACATAAGTGCTTTATTTGCAGTAAGATATCCTGAATCTCTAAAAATTTACAGAAAACATTTAATATCTGGATAACGGTAAGGTTTAGGTATAGGAAAGTATACATGAATTTGCCTTATTTTTTACCCCTGAATGCAATAAAATAGAAAAAAAACCGGGTGGTTCTATTTAAAAAAATAAAGAAATTTGATATTTATGAAGTTAAACTTTGAACACTTACTATACACACCCTGTATTAAATAAAAAAAATTTCGACATCAATTCAAATAGGTCTGACCTTGCTAAAAGCAACCGAACAAAAACCATTTTGATATCTCTAAGGGTATCCTCTTAAAAAATACTTTGTAAGGGTCTGCAACCGTCAAATTTTTTACAAAAAAATTAACAACTCAAAAAATATGCATTTTTCGAAAAAAGTTTTCAAACAAAACTATACTAAAATTAAACGTAGATTTTAAAAATGTATTAATATACAGGGTATTCTATTTAAAATAACAAAGTTACAGTCGACTTCCGGTAGAACCGGAAGTCTTTGAAAATATTTTAGTTAAAAATATCGCATCCGAAAACCCAAACGTAGAAATTTTCATGATTTTACTATAAGTATTTTGCCATATACAGATAGTTTTAACTCGTCCTGGTACACCCTGTATAGTATTGCCCATTTTCTTGTGCAATTTTTCGGTATTGTAGATAATGCAGCAACCATATTTGGAGGAGTTAATACATACAATTGGAATAGTAATAACTATGACATCAGGGATATTTGGAAATGGGGCAGGGAAGATTTATTTTGAATGTTGTATATGGTTTGTATAAGTTCAAGTTTGTCTACTGGTCTGAAGAAGAAACTATAAATGATCCTTTTAGTGGAAAGGAGAAAGAGTACCACGAGGATGTACGAACCTTCTTCTGAGGAGTAATTCTCTTGAACGTCGACGATTTGAGGTGCTGCTCCTTTAGGTCCTGAAGGTTTTAGTGGGGTTGACGCTTTATTTACAATATCCTCTGCCCCCGCTAAACTTGGACGGCGTACATCTGAGCTTGGACGGCGACGCTATATAATAAAAACAGTTTTTTACAAATGATATTGATAAATGCTTTTTGTAGGATGGATATGGCTTGGTAATTTTTAGCAATAATAAATTTGATAGAGGATAGAAACGAAATTTTTATTATATTTTTCTATAAGTTTCATTCTGAAGTGTTTCCATTCTAATACGTAAAGAAAATTGAGTATTTTTGAATTCAAATTCTAAAACATATAACTTGTGCTACTTGCAAGACAACCTTGCAAGACAACCAAGAAACTGTAGTATGTGCATTTTTGGACATAGAAGGAGCTTTTGACAATACTCCACATGAGGCAGTCAGAAGAGCATTGAACAGAAGAGGTGTAGACAGCACAACATCCAAATGGATGTCGGAACTGCTCACCACAAGAATAGCAGAGACGAGGACGAGCAAAGACATTGTCTCCATCTGCACTACCAGAGGATGCACACAGGGAGGAGTAGCATCCCCATTAATGTGGAGTCTGACGGTTGACGAACTCCTGTGTGGTTTGACGGA
>CAJUYH010000606.1:3389-21404 GCA_910591685.1 Galerucella tenella
TTTGCTCATCCAACATGTTGATGTAAATTTTTCCATTTTTTTTTTCTCGACTCATCCATTTGAACTATCTCGGCATTTCTACGGCTCTTCTTTAATATTATATCAATGTATATATGGCGCGCGTCATTATTTTTGGAATAAAATATGAAACATGGACTGGTTTCTTGTAAATATTTGATGCTTCAAATAATATCTGTCATGTATAAATTCTTAGCAAGAGAGAGTGATGAATTTAGTTATGAAAAAGAAGATAGTCGACATGAAGTTACCACATTTACATAAAACATTATTGTGGTAACATTGTAACCGTGAACAGTAATACATTTTTTTTTTTTTTATGATATTAAACTGTGTAAAGTGTCGCCATGTAAAACATTTCAAGTGATAGTAAAAACATATGATACTATGTATAATAAATTGGAGAATCAGAGTTTCATGTCCTACATGTTGTAATATGATGCAAGACACAAATATTTATTTGTTTATAATTATTCCGTTATTAAATTTTTTTAATTTCCGACTCGTTAAAATATTTTTTCATAATCAATTTTTTTTAATATAAATTGATTTTTATGGTTTATTTTGTACATACATCTACATACATCTGTAACAATGAAAAAGTGTCGACGCACGTTATGATGAAAATAGAAAATATATATATATATATATTTATACATGATGATTCACCATTTTCAATGAAATTTCACATTGTATATCAGTGAATAGAAAGAATTACTTCATGAACAATGGTGCTCGTTGTTATTCGCAATTGTCTGCAGAGAGTGAAGGGATAAAAATGATCAACGAGAATAGCCAAAGTGTGGAGTGTAAAGTACAAAATACGAAGAAAAAGAAGGTTGAAAAAAATGTGGCGAATTACTGAGTCACTTGACAAAAAAATTGCTGATATTGCAGATAATAAATAATATAAATAAATAGAAGCGATATGCCACGCTGATTGGGGTGACGTGGACAAGATAAAAGCAAAAGGTAATCAACGTGGACGATAAAAAGATCCGCGAAAATTCCTTCATTCTCTACGTCTCCATTTTTTGCTTCATTTTTTTTTATATTACTATCCATTTAATAAAAGAAAGGGACCAAGAAACAGAAGTGAACAATCTTTTTCGTAAAACATATTCTAGCAATATGATATTTTTTTTTTTTTTTGAAATATAATATTGCAGAGTAAACAGACTCTGTAAAATATCAAAGTAAAATGGGACAGAAATAAATGTAAATACATGACGTGCTTTACTTTGAAAATTCATATGAGGTAGTGGAAACTCTATCCATTTTATACAGAAGCTGATATGCTTTGATTGACCATGATAAATATCAGAAGTGAAATAAAATCACCGTCAAGAATAAAGTAGAGCTTTATTAGGAAATTAAATTGAATAAATAAAAATTAAATCGATGAATTCATAGATAAATATATGTTATCATCGAAGCGAATAGAAAAGTTAAATGTTCATTCATGAGAGATGTTATATCCACAGAATTTTCTGTTTGAGGAAGATAAAAAAAAATGTGGAAGAAAATGCGCGGGCTCGATCAAGATAAAGAAATAATATCTCCCCTGTAGAACCAACATCCGCCTGCACTGAAACTGAATTATTGAAGTGGGTGGATTATTATGATCTAACACGACTATAAACTGTTGGATATTCCATTAAACATTTGTCATTCTATTCCATCGCGTAAATATCACCATTGCAAACAAGATTTTTTATTAAATTTATATCGCTATTATGAAACGTTATCTCAATCTAGATAAAAGAATAAATTATGTTTACATTGGGTATAATAAATTTAACCATATGAAGTAGAGATTATTTGAATATGGATTGTTTTTTATACATTATTTTTATTTCAAATTATGTTCAAACTCGGATTTGTTTCTTTACTCATTCAACCTTCAATAATCCAATTTGAACAAGCTTTTCTCGTTTATGTACATATATATATCCATGAAACACTGTGTGTATATAAAAATGGAGCTTAATTCATTATTTATGAGTAGGATTCGTGCATGGTATGGCGTTTAAATTTCATTGGAGTAACCAAATCAATTGCTACATAGTTGAACAATTGTGTTGTTTACATATATTCACAACGATACATGTGTAGTAATGTGAACAATTGATTTGGTACGTGTGCAGCACATGTGCCTTTTGCCGAAGAAATATCTACATATTATTTGAAACGTGGGCATTGGTTCCGTTTATTTTTATAACAGCAGCATTCGACAAACGTCATGGGCTATACAAACATTGGTTTAATATGCGCCAACATTGAATCACACTGTGGATTATACATCTATGTACATATGTTTACATCAATTCTGTATGACAATATAATTCTGTGCGTATATACGTATGCTGGAAAAATATTAAAAGGAGATGTGTGTGTGTGTGTAAAAGGTGGTGGTGAAAATTCTCCGCTTCTATAACTATTTCAATTCTCATCTCGATGATAACTCGACAAATGAAAATATCAAATTTATGAGCTGACATTGGTGCACTCCAATGAAAATAATGGCAGATATGGAATGAATTTTTATTATTAACCGTTTGCTATTCAGTAAAATTTCATGCGTATAATTATTTTTTTTTTGTTTTTCGTGATATTGTGAAACGTAATTGTTGAACATCAGTTATATTTTCATTATTTTTTTTTGAGGGATTTTTGTTTCTCGTGAACACAACAATACTGACACACAAGCTGGCAGTGGTTTGAAATTTATAATGAGAAATAAACCACAATTGAAGCCGACATTGGCGTGTTCTGATTTCATATTTTCACGTTCGCTTTATTTGTATGCATTTCGCGCGTGATTGTTTATTATTGTGTATTATTATTTAAAAATATTAATGAAAAATAAATGAAACAAAAAAACAACTCCTATTTGTTGGTTCTGCAAAAGTTATTGATTCATCAAAGAAATAGTGACTGATACTTCAAAACTATAAATAAATCTTATATATCTCGACTTTCTTTTGATATTCATGGGGCTTTTGTTATCGCCGCTTCTTTACAATTCTGATTGACTGGTACTATTAAAAGAACAGCCCAATTCAGTTTGACGTAAATGGCCACTTGGTTCACCACTTCATGTTCCATGAAAAATTAATTGTGATTAAAGAATTTTTATTTATTAAAGTCGGTGGCAAACTTTAGTACGTCCTCTACAACATAAATAAACTGAGTAAATGAGACTTACTGGAGTTTTCGTTAATGAAAGATTGTTGTGGTTATGCACCATTGAAAACAAATTTATTAACTTTGCTTTTCTTTCAATGTTCACCTCAATGGTATAGTTCATAAATGCAAGAAGAAAATTCTGTATAGCAGAGTTTACTTTCCATTATCAACATTCCGAAAATAGTCATGAATTTCATCATAATTATTTATTACGCATTCAAATTGTATAACGTGAATAATGAAATAGATGACGGAATAAATTTCCGAAATTTATCAGTCACAAGAAATCGCGTAGTTCAAGTACATACTGTGCATATCAGAAGTGTATATAGTCTCATTTTCCCTTGGGGCTAACGGCTTCTGGCACCATTATATTACTGCTGATGCTATCAAATTTGATGGCGGTTAATGTCAGTGGCCTATCGTTATTGTGAACTTCTCTGTCATAATATTCAACGAGTTTATGGTGACCACCGTAAATATGATTATGAATACAAGTGCCATATCAAAAAGTAAACGATTAAATTGCATATTTTACATATTTACAGTTAATATCACATATACATATGTTTAATAGTGAAAATGCAAGGCTCTGGTAATCAATATAATGGTGTTAAAGTGATCCTGTACGGTGGATGTTATAGTGACTGCGAGAGCAGAACATTCCTAGAAATGTTGAACATTATCCGCTGTACGAGATCCCTTTCCGTTTCCGTTTACATGAAAACGTTTCAGCAATAATAGCTGGTATAATACTGCGCGCTAGTTCAGCATTTTCATGAATTCTTGGACCATATCCCGAAATTATTTCGCACATCTGGCCATAGTATATATTGAAAAAAAATTCACAGCAAACAAGTTCTACTAACGTCGACATTACTAGGTAGAGCAAAAATTTTCTATATTTTTTATATTGTGAATTACGAAAAAGAAAAAAACAATCTCTCTGTGTTTAAAATGTAAAATTAATTTATTGAATAATTTTATTTTACATCGTACCACAGTAAAGAAAATATTAGTAGTATGAATAAAATTACTTGTGCAATGATGTTTTTCTCGCGAAAAGTAATTGGAGGCTTGCATGAATATGGTGTGAGGTAATTGGAGCGTATATATATATATACATAAATACAGTAAGCCCCACATACTTTTACATATATAGAGACTGGAGTCTCCCTTCTGATATATCACTGGGAAGCATCATTCTGACTGAAGTATATATTCTACTATTACGAATAGCATAGATATATAATGGCGATGCAAGTGGTGTTTTACAGCTGTGATAGAGGCTACAAAAAGTATAGATAAAAAAAAATCCTATCTCCAATTATGCCTATGTGTATAAACGTTCACAATTGACATTGGATTAAAAGAGGCAATTGCGACATACTTTACGTTTGACCAGTTTACAATTCAATTTCTAACACGACATACCATCTTTTTTCTATCTTTATTATATTCCATTTTATAATGGCAATAAAAATATATTGAATTAGGTTAAAATTTATTTTTTATTAATTTTACAAAAATATTTATATTTTAAAATTGAAGTGGAATTTAATTTGGTATAATTTTTCCAACATTCGACTATCCTTAAAGCCAACTCCATACACGTTGCACGGTTGAATTGACCGTCAATTAACCACACCACCGAGTGAAATATTGAATTAACTGTTTCCAAGTCTAATTGTTTGATTAAATTACACATGGCACTTACACTCACTTTTTGGTACTAGTGTTAATAATTCCTTAATTGTCAATTCATCTGCAATAACTAATATTAACCGTTATCAAGCTCAGACATATTTTTGTTTCATTATATTTTTTTTAACTTCTTATATCATAATTAAATAAATATTGGATTACAAGCAAAATTGGACGAGTGATGCAACTAAAAAAATCTTTAAATGTGTTGGGTGACCAGGACAGTGACGTGAAAAATACTGGGCGAGTGCAAAGACCAACGGAACAATTAAAAAATATCCTTTTATATACGTAACTCGTGTGCACCAGGTATTATGACAATACCATTGTTTTTTTTTAAAGTGAAAAAAAAAAAAAAAAAAATCACATACTCTCCAATTTCGCGCATACTTTCATATATATAAACATTCCTATGTGTATATGCATATAGTATTTGTTCATTGTGGTTTTACGAGGTCGATACGATGTGGCGTGGATTTTTTCACACTTTAATTTTCACTCTCTGTTAGTCAAAAATATATACATGTGAAACTACATATCAATGTAAATGTAAAATTCCGTATGGAAAATATAAAATGTCACACAACACATGAGATACCTATAACACGAAAATAAATATACACTGATTCAATACATACACAGTAATAAAAGCCCATCTCGATAATATATCCTCATATTTTAGTTGTTGTGATCGATGTTATTCGCGCTCATTCTCCCACCGAGACAAAAATATCTTGGCATGAATTCAAACCTCACTGGGCAAATTGAAAGCAACCGATGAAACCCACACAATATTCACTCTCTCAAACAAATATTACCACATAAGAGTTTACCATTGGCATATCCATTCATTTCTGATTTGTACATATACATAATATGTATTTTTATTATCTCCATCTCTTTAATAGTCCTATGTACCAATACATATTTACGTATATATATACAAATATTTTCTATACTTTATATAATGCTTACAATTTTCATTCCCTCTATCCTGCGATTAAGAGCAAATCGCGTCGCTATTGCTGCAACGAAACAAGAAAAAAGAAAAAAAAGAAAAAAGGCTGGTAAAAAACCAATTGAAAGGATACGCGCCGGTGTGATGAGTAGAGGCAGGGTGAACTGGATGAGGATGAATATGTGCATAGTTGGAAGGACGGAAGCACCTTTCGCGTAGATCGGTTGGGAGTAGAATCGACCGTGATTAATGTTGACAATGACAACGGTATATAGAGGAAGGAGAGGGCGAGAGAGAGAGAGACACACACACATATATATATATATATACAGTGGAATAGAGAGGTAAAGGGACACTGTGCAGTTGATCGATAAGTTGAGCAACGTATTGCACCCGTGAAAACTTCAGTAACCTCCACCTATACAAATATATATATATGTGTGCGTGTGTGTGTGTGTGTATACATGTAGATGGAAAGAAGATGAGAGTGAAGGACGTGGCAAATGAGCAATGAGCCGCCAATCGGAGAGAGCTTGTGATATGCATTCGGTATCGTTTTGTTGTTGTGCATTGCAGGATTATTCAGGAATGACTGAATGATATATGTGAACTATATACCAATATATGCTATATGTGTATGAGAACAAGACAGCACAATATAGAGATGGACATTGGGATGTCATGTAGTGTACGCGCCAAATGATAAATAGAAATTCTGATATAACGAGGTTCCACACCATCATATTTACACGTCTCTTTATTAATATATGTGTATTTAGGTATACGTATGCAATGTGCAATGAATATTACTGGGACAAAAGTCGCCTGTTAAACAACTATAAATCTCATAATGAGACATTTATTGGAGCCAAATAATAATATTACAGGGGTTGATGAAGTTGATGAAGAAAGTTTTAAAAAAAGAGGCGAAGTTGAGTACTCAGGAAAAATAATAAAAAATTCGGCAAGTTGAGACTGTTTTCCAGTGATTTTCAACGCACTTGTGTATTAATTAATTCGTTATTTATTTATTAATGCTGAATTGCGTGATGAGGAGAAAAAAAAATGAATAAATAATTCTGTATAATGTTGGTGAGAATTTTATTTTTATTTTTATTATTATACCTTTTTATTTTTAATGGAAAATTTCGTTTGGATGTGCCACTTTGTCCCGGCCTCCTCTTCCACATATAGGTACGCTACATTGCTATATAACAGCGACATATGCAGTAGGTATATGTAGAGCTTGAGTGTATGAGTGAATTTTTACTATACCTCGCAATTTATTTCGCATTGCAAAACACAATGGCGATGTTTATAATGGAAACTGTAGAAAAAGATTATATTCGAAAATGTATAAGCCACCAGGATTGTATAATATATATATATATATATATATATATATATATATATATAGACTTCAGTATTTTAGAATTCAAATTTCGATATTTTTCATTTTCCAAGTGTGCTTGATTCATAAAAAAAATGAATACCTATGTACACTTGAATTATTACCGAGTTATTATTCATAGAAATTATAATAGAAATTATAATGTAGGAAGTTGCATTTTTTTTTAATGTTGTATTGTGAGTGGTAAAGAAGTGAATTGCCACTGTTAGCAATTTTCCTTCATTTAATTATGTAAAAAATAAGTCGTTATATTTTTTTGCAAACACGATGCATAAAGTTTTTCGCTTGTGTAATTGGAAATTTTTTGCAGTGATTACTAACAATCGACAAACATTCAACGTTAGAAAATTTATTTGTTCAATTACGTTATAGAATTACAGAAATTTCTCGTGAAATTTTTTTTATAAAACAGAAAAAAGAAAGACGCAGTGAAAAATTATATCTGAATATTATTAATGAACAAATTTGTCCAAGTTCACCATAATTGCATTTGCACATTACCATACACAAATATCATATTAAACGTTCAATTGGTCAGAAGTTAATCTGGCGGAAATTTAGTTTGAATGGTAATACGCGAGCGGGTTACAATCTACCACTTGCCAGTTAATTTCATGAATGTACTCGACATAGAGCACAAAGTGTAAAGCCGAGAAATGAGGACAAGAGGTTGGACGCGGGGGAATTTGGAGAAAGCGCAGGTCCACAATTTGGAAAGCTATCGGGTGTTGCAGGGCGCGGCTAAGAAGTAATGTTCATGTACACGTTCTCAGTGGTGGATTGGTGAGTTGAGTGGAAAATGATGTGATATGGTGAGAGAGCTTCATCGATTTCTTCCACTCTGTGCTCCAGTAAACGTAGTAGCTTGTCTCTCATTCGCTTCGCTGATAGCAATGTCCCCGTGGCATTATTATCGAATGGAAAAATTTCTATGTTGGAACAAATAACTGGAAGCCATGATTGTTTATATATTATTTGATATCCACATACTATTTTTCATCAATGTCCAGATATCGAATGCAATAACTGCTTCAACATGTGGTCCATATTTGAAATGCATTCTTCGGGTCATTCTATTTTTTATACTGAGACATTTTAACAATATCATATTTTTTGTGTATAGCCATTTTTATAAGCAATTTTTTATTGCAATACCATTCGTCAGATATTTTTTTTTCATATACATTTATTGTAGATAGTTGAGTACTTGAAAAGACCTTTTATTTCTTTATTGATTTCAAATTGTGTGCTGCAAGAGAACTCTTGATAATTCCATCGAAGTAAATAAAAAAAAGTTATTTACTGTCAATCTGATTAAGTGAAGAAAAATGAAATGCAATTTTTAAAATTACTCCTACGTTTCGCAGTTGAATTACTCCAATTCATTCTGTGAATGATGTTGTCGTTATGATGACAAGAAAAACAATATTTTACCAATTTCATTTCATCATATCTTTGTGAAAACAATTATTTTAATATCATTATTATGATTTTTTATTTTATATATGATATATATCAAGGCGATTCTTTTCATAGCAAAATTCTCTTTATATTGCGAGTGAGGAATTCTAAGAAAAAAAATTGAGCCCCAGAAAACTTCATGGTCCATTAGCAAATAAGTCGATCTTGTTTTTCGCATTATTCCACCCTCGTCGTGTTTCTTCATCCTTCATTGCTTACTCTCTCCCAACCGGAAAGACTACGTTGGACAATGCAACGATGAAAAATCGGAAGAGAAATGGGAGGAGAAAGAGAGAATGAAAGATAGTGTTCTTCTGAGAAAACGATAGCTCTAGGGTTTCTTTATGACTTTCAAGCTCTATTGTTGGCGAACGCGATCACATTGAATTCATTTTCCTCAATTTTCCATACGCCATTTTTTTTTTCCTCCAGAAATCGAATTTCATTTATTCTCAATAAAACTTGAAATCTCTCGATTTACATATGAAATCAGTTTGAACAAATTTGTTATCATTTTCTTCGTTTATGTCAAAGTGGATTAGATTTTATATCTTTTCTGCTTTTACCTCTCCATAATTTCTGTTTATTTATTCAATGCACTTTGCATTGTTGTATATTTATGTGTATTATAAAGACACAGCAGATACCAAATTATGCATAAGCTAATCTTTACAAAGCATTATTCATTTATCCATAAATAAAAACTTCAAAGAAACACTGGATAACAGTAAGAAGAAAATTAAAAAATATCTTTATATTATCTAGAAAACATTAAAAAAAATATCAAAGTTCAAAATTCATTGGCTATAAGAAGAATAATTTATGCCAAGAAATGGCACGAAAAGTGATTAAAATTCAGCTGCAAAATGTGTACGAAGTTTCAATGAAAAAGAGAAGCTAAATAAATTTATAAATACATATCATACAGAATAAACACGCAAGTTGAGTATATATACACAAGATGCCTAACATAAGATCCATATTTTCTCACCACCACCGCCACCACTCACAACTTCCTTCTCCATATTACTACTCCTCCTCCTTGTACATACAACTATCCAATAAAGTTGCCAACTTGGATGGCGTAGCAAAATGGCCTGAGGTAATCACTCAAAAAGTCACACAGCAAAATATCTAACATGAATATATTTCATGTGAGCTACTTGAATCAACATAAAGTCTGCCCTAACCAACTAAACGTTAATATTATATTATAAACATGCAAACATAACCTCTCTAATAATATATATTTCTTCCTGAATACTTCAATCGACCCAATCTGCATGAATTCTCAACGAGGAAGATATTACATCAATAATGAATTAATCTTACATTCATTACGCTCCATGATGTATATTAAATTATCAATGCAAACCTATGTACATGCATGTATACATCATACATCGATATATAGTATCACTTGTGCGAATACCTACAATAGATGTACCTATGCTATGAGTATAGACGCAGTTTAATCATCAGGACTGCAACACATTCCAAAGTACCGCTGCTGAATAGTGAAATCCAAGCTGAAGATCCCAATCCCATTCAATGCCAATTAACTTCGCATCATTAATTATAATCTTTGAATGACAAGGCATATTCGTGTCGTAGTCTATCCTTTACTCGTCCATTGAATTTGGAATGTTCTGCGACATCCAGCGTTCGTCCTTCCCTCATATTTTTCTTCAGTAACGTGTTAACCAAGTTTCACAAACTTCTGAGGATTGAGATAGGGTAAAGTAAGGTGAAGGAAAAGAGACAGGAAGGGAAGAAATAATATTACGAGAGTGATGGTATAGTGGCGGTGTAGTAGCTATATTACTTGAACAGCAGCTTCAACGTTCGCTCCATTAATTATCACCAAACTTGAACCAACAGCGCTGCCTAACGAGATACTTCATTCCACTTCTTCTTCGATTACTTTTACGTCAACCTCGAAGTAGAACAAAAAATATGAAAGAAAAAAAAAATAGAATATAAAAAAATTCTCGAAATTGAACATTATGATTTAATTATACTGATGTAAAAAAATTTTTATGCCACTGTTTCAGTAACGAAATTCATCCGTATTGGTATTGCCGACAAGAATGACAATCCGCCATACTTTGACAAAGGCCTCTACGAGGCTGAAGTCGATGAGAATGAAGATATTCAGCACACAGTACTCACTGTCACCGCCAAAGATCACGACGAGTGTAACATATATATTTTATTTGCTTCTACATAGTCAAAAAAATAATATTTAATAATTTGTTCAACGATATATATTTGTATAATACTATTAATTTTATTCGTTCAGCCTCGCGTATTCGATACGAGATTACGAGCGGTAACATAGGGGGTGCATTTGCTGTTAAAAATATGACGGGGGCCATTTATGTCGCGGGTGCATTGGATTATGAGACGAGGAAACGAGTAAGTGGCATGTTGGTCATACAATTCACCATGAGACATTCGGAAATCATTGACAGAAATGTCAATAACATCCATCAAAGTATATTTAACCGTTCGTTATCAATTGTAACAATATTTCTTCCCTCTGACATTCACTCGCCCACTCATTCAGTCTATACTGTTAAATATGTGTTCGATCTCGTTAGTATTCAATTTTTTTTTTTTTTTCTGTACAGTACGAGCTGAAATTAACAGCGTCAGACAATCTGCGAGAGAATTACACTACTGTAGTGATTCATGTCAAGGATGTCAATGACAATCCACCGGTGTTTGAACGACCAACATACAGAACCCAGATCACCGAAGAAGACGATAGAAATTTACCAAAACGTGTTCTACAGGTCTACATTAGCAATTGTCAATATTAAATTTCCATTCGGCATTCATAAATAATGAACGTTTTTTTTATTTCAAAGGTTTTAGCAACCGATGGCGATAAAGACAGGCCTCAGAATATTGTTTATTTTTTGACTGGTCAGGGAATAGATCCGAATAATCCAGCAAACAGCAAGTTCGATATAAATCGTACAACCGGCGAAATTTATGTATTAAAGGTGAGGGTTAGATATAAATTTTATTATCATATATTCTTTCACGGTCGTACATTCACACAATAGAAAATTCAATTAGTTATACGATTATATGTAACTATATTGTATTAAATTCTAGCCATTGGATAGAGATCAACCCAATGGTAGGCCTCAATGGCGATTTACTGTATTTGCTCAAGACGAAGGTGGCGAGGGTCTTGTTGGTTATGCCGATGTCCAAGTCAATTTGAAAGACATCAATGATAATGCACCATCATTCCCGCAAGGTGTTTACCATGGGAATGTTACAGAAAACGGTACAGCCGGTAAGTTATATCATTGACATCCATGATGGTTCAATCAGCCGTGTATATAATTAAATATTTGTCAATTGGAATCGATCATTCATGTAATTTATATTTATTTAGGAATGCTTGTCATGACTATGACTGCTATAGACCATGACGATCCAAGTGAGGGAACAAATGCCAAATTAATGTATTCAATTGAAAAAAATGTTATTGAGGAAGAAACAGGCTCGCCTATATTTGAAATTGAGCCTGAGACTGGTGTTATTAAAACTGCAGTTTGCTGCTTGGACAGAGAAAGAACACCGGATTATTCTATACAGATAGTGGCAGTGGACGGAGGGTCGTTGAAGGGTATCGTCCAAAAATTTCAATCTTATTTGCAATATTGCGATTGCATTACAATTGAAAAAAAAAAATACGGCAAAGACATAAAAGTATTCTTTTATTTTATTTAGGGACGGGTACGGCGTCAATACGTGTGAAAGATATTAATGACATGCCGCCCCAATTCACCAAAGAAGAGTGGTTTACCGAAGTAGACGAGACGGATGGTACGAACTTGCCGGAAATGCCGATTCTCACTGTCACTGTTCACGACGACGATGAAACAAACAAATTCCAGTACAAGGTATGCGCGATGATATATTTCATGTGCGTAATGCTGCTCGCAATGAAGGCATTATCACGTTTCCTTTGAGCGGCTCTCATCTTCGTATCTTTTATTACATTCGCATTCCTTCGAACATTCAAATGAGCATATTGTGTCGATCAGACAGTCGCCTTTTACCTATTACATAAGATTTATTAAATTCATTTGATTTTCTTTTAGGTGCTTGATAATAGCGGATTTGGCGCTGATAAATTCACCATGGTGCGGAATAATGATGGAACGGGCTCGTTAAAAATTGTACAACCTTTGGATTTTGAAAATCAACTTCAGAGTAATGGATTTCGATTTAAGATTCAAGTGAATGATAAAGGAGAGGACAATGATAATGACAAATATCACGTGGCGTATTCATGGGTGGTAGTGAAATTGCGCGATATAAATGACAATAAGCCGCAATTTGTTAAATCAAATATTGAAACAACTGTACTTGAGGATGCGAGTATTGGAAATAGCTTGGAGACATTTCAAGCGACAGATCCGGATCAGGGTGGAGCTAGTAAGGTCTCATATGCCATTGACCGTAGCTCAGATCGCAAACGGCAATTTCATATTAATGAAAATGGCACTGTCACCATTCAACGAAGTCTTGATCGCGAAGAAACACCACGCCATCAAGTAAATATTATATAAGCAGAGTGAAAATATGAAATTTATGTCATTTTATTATGCAATTAAATTGTTTAATAATAATATTAAAAATTTGCTCAATTGTGTTTTTTAGGTGAAGATTCTCGCTATTGACGATGGAATACCACCAAAAACTGCTACAGCAACTCTCACAGTAATTGTTCAAGACATTAATGACAATCCACCAACTTTCTTAAAAGACTATCGACCCGTTTTACCGGAGTACGCTATGCCGAGAAAAGTTATAGAAATCCTCGCTACAGATGATGACGACAGATCCAAGAGCAATGGGCCGCCATTTACTTTTAGAATGGATCCCAATGCGGACGACGCCATTAGAGCGAGCTTCAAAGTTGAGAGTGATAACAGTCAGTATAAACCTTTATTTCCCTCTTTATTTACCTTTAACGAGCAAAAAAATCTTTATGTCCCTTACAATTCACCTTTTATATTCATATATTATTCAGAGGGCGCTAATGGTGATGGTATGGCAATAGTGTCTTCACTTCGTTCATTCGATCGTGAACGACAAAAAGAATATCTTATTCCCATCATCATCAAGGACTCGGGAACTCCGCTTATGGCCGGTACGAGCACTTTGACCGTAGTCATTGGTGATGTAAATGATAATAAAATGCAACCTGGTTCCAAAGACATTTTTGTGTATAATTACGCAGTAAGTGGTCCAATTACAGCGCAATTAAATAAAGTTCATAGTCATAGATTATTTTTAATGTTATTAAAAACTCTTAGGGACAGTCACCTGATACGGAAATTGGTAGAGTGTACGTTTATGATTCGGACGATTGGGATTTGCCGGACAAAAAATTTTATTGGGAGGGTTTGGAGCATGCACAATTTAAATTAGATGAAGATTCAGGGATGATATCAATGAAATCCGGTACTCATGATGGAAAGTATCACTTACGATTTAAAGTGTATGATCGTAAACATACACAGACAGATGTGCCCGCCAATGTCACTGTGACAGTGAAAACAATTCCGCATGAGGCTGTAATGAACTCAGGCTCAGTGAGAATATCCGGTATATCCGATGAGGATTTCATTCGTGTATGGGATTACAGGAATCAAAGATTAACGAGAAGTAAAGCGGAGCTTTTTAAAGACAAATTAGCGAGTCTATTGGATATTGAAAGGGAAAATGTCGATGTATTCAGTGTTCAATCAAGAAGGAAACATCCGCCATTAACAGATATTCGATTTGCCGCCCACGGATCACCTTATTATAAACCCGTGCGATTAAATGGAATTGTTCTGATGCATAGAGAGGATATTGAAAAGGACGTTGGAATAAATATAACAATGGTGGGAATAGACGAGTGTTTATATGAAAATGAAATGTGCGAAGGCAGTTGCACTAATACTTTAGATATAAACAATTTACCGTACATGGTAAATGCCAATAGAACAGCTCTAGTTGGTGTTAGAGTTGACGTGATTGCTCAGTGTACTTGTGGTGCACGAAACTTTAGTACAAGTGAGTCTTGTCGAAACAGCCCGTGCTATAATGGTGGACGTTGTATCGAAAGCCGCTTTGGATTATCGTAAGTATCGTAACAATTTCAATTTACTCTGAATAAAATGGGATAAATTTCATCTGTTAAATATAAATATATATATTATTGTCATTGATGTCACTATTACACTGTTGCTAATAGATGTCAATGCCCTGCCGGATATAATGGCCCAAGGTGTCAACAAACTACGAGAAGTTTCCGCGGTAATGGATGGGCTTGGTATCCTGCATTAGAAATGTGTGACAATAGCCACCTTAGTTTCGAATTCATCACTCGAAAATCCGAAGGCTTGTTGCTTTACAATGGACCTATTGTTCCACCCGAGTCCGATGAAGTTATGGTTTCTGGTGAGTTTCACGTCAAACATTCCTATTTGTAATCACTTTTCCGATATTATTCTTTGTTTGTTTCACATTGAATACACCAGGTATTCATATATTCTTATCATATACTACGGCCATTTATTTATACTTTATATCTTTGTGAATTATTTAGATTTTATATCGGTTGAGTTGGATCGAGGTGTACCGCGACTGTTGATAGACTTTGGATCAGGAACATTAGAATTAAAAGTGAAAACTAGACGAACTCTCGATGATGGAGAATGGCATAGACTCGATATTTTTTGGACAACTGAAACTGTTCAGCTTATTGTGGATTTTTGCAAGTCAGCAAATATATCTGAATTAGAGGATGGCACACTACCAACATTTGATGACACAACATGTCAAGCACGGGGTGTTGTACCGCCATTCAATGAATATTTAAATGTTAATGCACCACTGCAGGTCGGTGGACTTTATGTGGAACATTTTGATCCTAATCAGTATAAATGGAAGACGCGACCAATTGGCAAAGGATTCGAGGGATGTATCAGGAATCTATTTCACAATAGTAAACTCTACGATTTGGCTCATCCAGGTCTATCGAGAAATAGCGTCGCTGGATGCCCACAAACCGATGAAATTTGTAATAATCAAGAATCAACATTTAGATGTTGGGAACATGGAACATGTGTTGGCAGCTTTACTGAAGCCAGATGCCAATGTAATCCAGGATGGACTGGACCTGGCTGCATGACACCAACCATTCCCACTACTTTCAAACAGCAAAGTTACGTTAAATATGCCCTGTCATTTGAGCCGGATAAATACTCAACGCAAATTCAATTGCGCTTTAGAACGCGAGAGAATGGTGGCGAACTCTTTAGAGTGAGTGATCAGCATAATAGAGAATACGCGATTCTAGAAATCAAAGGCAGCCGCCTTCAATTTAGATACAATCTCAATAGTTTACGTATTGAAGAGAGAGATATTTGGCTGAGTGCAATTGCTGTCGATGATGGCCAATGGCATACAGTTCGTGTATCAAGATATGGCTCCGCTGCAACACTTGAATTGGATGGTGGCGAAGGACGCCGTTTCAATGAAACATTTTCGTTTGAGGGACATCAATGGCTTATGGTTGATAAACAGGAGGGCGTTTACGCCGGTGGTAAAGCGGAATACACTGGTGTTCGTACGTTTGAAGTCTATGCTGATTATCAGAAAGGTAAACTGATAATATATTTCACCTGAATATCGTATTTGTTAATATTCATCTATATATTGTTGTATGATTTTCGATAAACATGATTATTTTATGTTAGGATGCTTGGATGATATAAGATTAGAGGGGAAGCATCTTCCACTACCACCTGCAATGAATGGCACGCAATGGGGTCAAGCGACAATGGCACGAAATCTCGAGAGAATGTGTCCGTCTAATAAACCATGTGACAATGTACATTGTCCCGAGCCATTTGAATGCGTTGATTTGTGGAATCAACATGCGTGCACGTAAGTTTACTGTCACAATATTAATGAATAAATATTCCAAACAAAAATTGAATTTGTCAATATTAAATGTTGATTACATCAAATCAGATGTGGTGAAGGAAGAATAAGATCGCCAGATGGAAAGGGATGTGTCGATAAAAATGAGTGTATTGATTATCCGTGTTTAAATGGCGGCAGATGCATTAACCAAGATCCGAGATTTAGATATAGATGCATTTGTCCCGATGGCTTTTGGGGTGAAAATTGTGAGCTGGTACAAGAAGGACAAACTTTGAAATTAAGTATGGGCGCACTTGCTGCAATTCTTGTCTGTCTTCTAGTTATACTTGGTGAGTTTTTCAAATGCACTTACTTCACAATGAAATATACAAATGATCATTATTATAAAAGTGTTATTTTTTTTTTTCATTTTCTTTATTGTTTCCACTGAAACAAAAAAAAATATTTGTTTTCCGTAGTTTTGGTTCTGGTGTTCGTTGTCTATAATAGAAGAAGGGAAGCTCACATCAAATATCCCGGTCCCGATGACGATGTCAGGGAAAATATAATTAATTATGATGATGAAGGTGGTGGAGAGGATGACATGACGGCATTTGATATTACTCCACTACAAATTCCAATTGGTGGTCCTATACCGGAACTGGGAGGGAAGTTAGCTCCCTGCAAAGTGGCCTGTGAGTATTTAACATGCTTCAAGACTTGTCATACAATCTCCAATGCAATAGCATGTTTAATTATTGTAAATTAATTTTTTTTTAGATCCCTTGGGACCCGAACCAAATGTCGGTATGTTCATTGAAGATCATAAAAAGAGGGCCGACAGTGATCCAAACGCACCTCCATTCGATGATCTTCGGAATTATGCCTATGAAGGTGGCGGAAGTACTGCTGGCTCATTGTCATCATTAGCTTCTGGTAATTCGAATTATTCTCGAATTAATATTAGTTATTGATGATTTATTCATTAACAAAATATTGTTCAAAATTGTAGGAACTGATGATGAACAACACGAATATGAGTACTTAGGCGCGTGGGGTCCAAGGTTTGATAAACTTGCTGACATGTATGGTCCAGCAGAAGAGAGTGAAGAGGAAGAATAAACGAAATAATCGTTCAATTTATCGAGGCCTCATTGACACATACTATACATGAACACGGGTATAATATAGTATCAGGAAAACTCGGTGCGCCGCAGTAAGCGAAAGACTCGGAAAAATAAATTTTTTAACGACGCGAAGATATAATGGAAATAATATAAAGAGAGACGAAAAAGGAGAGATAGAATTAGAAAAAAAAAACAGT
>CAJUYH010000606.1:21504-61759 GCA_910591685.1 Galerucella tenella
AGTGTATTAGTGGGTGTATGTTTAGCGTAAAAACAATGAAACAAGAATTAATCGCGCCCAAACGATTATCCGTAATATTTACCCGGAAGAAAATACTCCCGAATTTTGCAATAATTTTAAGCTCATTAAAAATAAAAAGGAAAAAAAAAGAGAAAAGAAAACAAGAAAATAATAACTTGCACCCGAAGAGAGATGAAAAAATATTGTGTAAAATGTGAGTTTTCAGAGCACATATAGTCTCGTTGCTCTCGTTCCGTACGTATGTATGTGTATGTATGTCAAATTTTTCTATGAATTCACTCATTTATTTATTTATATTTATATGTATATTCTTTTTTTTTTAACTTGTAAAGTATCTTTATCGTAATTTTTATCTGACACGTCCATTTATACGGCTGTTGTCTTCAGTCAACGATTCATTTGTACTCGGTATAACACCGACTGACGTTTTTAAAACTCAACATACATTTTTATGAAACAATACCAAAGAACAATCACAAAACTAAAAAGTTTGACTTTTTTATATAATGATAAATAAATGAGTCCTCACAATTATCTCAATGGCGTATGTGTCTTCGCATCAACGCAAGAGAACGAAAAATGGTCTCAAATTTTTTAATCCAATTTTAGTTTGATAAATGATAAACGAATTTATAATATATTCACTGTTGAAACGTTTATCCATATAAAAATTAGATATTGGAGATGTGAGCTGTGGCGTATTCAACATCAATTATAATTTCATGATATATAATTAATTAATTAATTACACATCGTGATTTTGCCATAAAAAAAAATATATAATTGATTATATTCAATCAATTCACTCAATCACGAATTATCACCAAATTTACACACGTATACTACATAAAAAAAAACACTATTATCCTCATTAGAAGTATTATTAAATTATTATGTTTATAGTTGAGTAACAATGAATGCAAATCACATAATTATATATTTAAGAGAGTCACGAAAGGATGGAAAAAAATCAATGACGTCGCGAACATATTTAACTATTATCTAGCCAAAAAAAAAAAAAAAATACAAAAAAAACAAAATTTATATAAGCTCACTAGTTTTATTATAATTCTCTCATAAATGCGTTGTTCAATTGAATCGTCTGCATGTCAAGAAAAACAAAAAGTTTATCCAATGGACAAAAAAAAAGTCTGGTGAATGATTGAGAGAATATGGTACGAGAGAAAAACATTCTATGTGCACCTTCGATAAATAAATTTTAATTATAAGTATGCATACATATGTACGTAAATATCCATATACACATATATTTATATAAATGTATATGTATATATATATATATATGTATGTATGTATATGTGCGTGTATTTATATATATATGTATGTATATAAATATTAGATGAACGAGAAGTCGAGTGCGAAATTATGACAAAACAATGTGGACAGAGTGTAATAAATCTTGGTCGTAAAACGTAACCAAGTGAATTGCATTTAGCCATTATCTCGAATCGACTGATTTGTAAAATTCAGAATGGGATATTAATAGTCAATTTAATACTTTAGGTTTATAGTCTTTGACGACTGTTAATCGTACAAGTAGTGCATCTGAATACATTCGATGTACGAAATATGTAAGAGAGTAATGATACTGTCGTATAATTTATATTATCCAATACTTATCATCGTATTACGTATCGGTTTGCGATTTGTGATATTAATTTTTTTCTTATTTGTTTCTTATCATTGTCGGTGTAAATCTACCTGGCAAATTCATCTTCCTAGTCTATTATATAAATTAATAATTAAGATTATATATTTCTTCGACCTATGTGAATCTCTTCCACAATCCCTTTCTCAATGAGCCTGACTCTCGCGAGCACTACCCTCTCTACTCAATTAAATATATACATTTGATAATTTTCTTTCGTATATTATTTCATTCATTTATCATATATGTAGTTGTTATCCATCTCAAATGAACCAACAACATGTAGAATTTGAAGAGTGATGAGTGACAGTATTCAACAAACTGGCATTAAAAGAAAACGTGAAATAATTCATTCAGAGAAACTTAAGAAAGATATTAAACAAAGGTTTTATTGTTAAATATGAGTTGCGCCTACGTGCGTGTGTGCAGTGGCATTAAACAAAGAGATAGTTAGAAATCACTGTTGTGTATGTACATTAAACGAATCGTTATTGAACACTATATTGATTGTTCACCGCTCCCCTTCCAATAAAAATTTTGCTCGACCCTACATAAACTCATTCACGTAATTTATAATTTATTCCATTTTTGTATCTGTATATATCATGTAAACCAGAAACACCAGCGACAAGTGATGATGGAATAAAAGAAAATTATCACATGCCAAGTCGATTTACTTCTTATAAAAATTCAATATTAAATTTCCCTAGAAGAAAATAATTCTCACTAAGGAACGAAACAAAATAAGCAAATAAATAAATTAAATAGGTGTAGAGGAAGGAGGGTCGAGCGCATGAAATTACTCGTAGTACCTTTGCCGATTATAAAGCTAATATGTTTATGATAGACGTTATGAAAAAACAAGAAAAAAAAACTATGTATATATAATATATACTGCCACTGAACACATCTCATTAGTACAATTATCAATACATAAATAATTGAAATAACAATCGACATTATAATCGAACATACGTATTATTAAATTGATATTAATTATTACTTAAAATATTATTACCGTCATTATCAAAACCATTTGTATGTTACACTTCAGTTAAAACGAAATAAATGCCTTCTTTTTAATAAAAATTATACTCATACTAAGTCATCATGTTAGGTATAATCGCTATATGTTTATTCGTCTCACTTGATATTTCACTTAAACATCGCCTACACCATTCATACAAAATTACATAGAAGAAAACAAATCCGCTGTCATCATTAATAATATCATAATATATAATCTAAGATGGATAGTTGCTCGTTGCTATTTTAATTCATGTCAATATGCACACACCGTACGTGGCCGTAAGTGTATACTAATTTCAATTTATGCCTCCGTATTATTTTATCATTAAAATATTAAATGTTCATGTCCTGCATCAAAACAAAAAGAATACCACATTATTTAATTGGAATTGTATAATTCAATACACAATTTAAGTACGATCTTTGAAATCATTCATGATTAAACATGTATATACACGTATGGGAAGAAAAAAAAATGAAATATTATTATTTGCCCATTGTCTACTAAATTGTTATCAAAATAAATAAATATTTTCCCATCATAATTTAGATTATGTTCGTTACATTTAGGATCGATATATATATACCTACCGTTTGATGATAATTTTAAAAATAATTTCAATCAATCTCAAATATGTACTGAATATCACACTTTAGTATATTCGTTAACAGCAATCTTTACTTACAATTATTTTTATTTTATTCTTTATAGCAATTTAATCAGTTATGGCAATCGCATTCTCTAAATGGTGGCCTTCGTCTTCGTGGTGGTTTTCTTCGACTTCTCCTGCCACAGCAGTCATTTAGAGCATTGCCAGATGATGGAAATTCACTCGCAAGCCGTTGCCAAAGTCGAGTAATCGCACAATCGATGAAAACAATAACTCCATAATTACTGAAAAACAAATAACGATAAAGCAACCAAAATTTTCATAATAACAAATAACATATTATTGTGTAGTTGATGAATTTACGTGAAAATGGAGAAATCTAAAGCATTTGTGACGTGAAGAGCAACCATGAGGAATCCCACGCTCACAATAAATATCATGGCCGTCATTATGATATGATGATTCATATCAATCCAATCGGCAGCTTCTTCTTCATCCAATTCATAAAGTCCCTGTATCACCGTGGCATTTTTATGTGAATAAATATTTTTGTTTTTGTGGATAGCAATAACTATGTGGAAATAATAAAAAGCCCAATGGGTATTACGTTACGTGACTAATGGCTTTTGGAAGTGTTGATAAAATTAATACATTGATTGGACTCCAAATGCAAGCTACAGAGAATTCCAAAATGAATGATGTCGATACCAGCTAAAATATTTAAATAGATTGGACTATTATATGAAATTATTGTGAATTATTCAAGTGATTTAGATGTACGTGAGTACAAATATACCTCGTACATGCAGAGAACCGATGCCACTGGCCTTTGAAATGACTGTGGAAGAAGTGAAATTTGTGCCACGATAACATAAACACCAGTAGCAAAAAAAAATGCTGGTAATGGTGGTATCGAAACGAGTGACTCGCCATCATCATCCGTTGTATTTACACAACACGTTTGAAATACATAAATCCCTGATGTATGAAGCATCAATGCCCAAATTGTACACATAATTTTCACCATTCTATCAATTTTTTTGGTTAAATTTTGTTTCACTCAATTAATTTTCATTACTGTGAACTTAATCACGATTCATTTAATTGGTAAAAAAATAAATTGGCGAGACAGAGAGAGACAAATAGAGTGGATTGATTAATATTGGAATATTCCAATGAATGACATGAAAATTATAATGGATTTATTTATAATTATTCATGATATCACAAATATTTTTCAACAATATACAAAAAATATATATCGTATCCATATCACTTCACAGAATCCAGAGAAATTTTGAATGATGTTTTAATTTTGAATATTTATTTATATTATTTTGTTTTTCAGCAATTGGTATCAGCGCGGATAAAAAAAATCTCTCACTGTTGTTTTGTTTGTTCCCAATCAGCCAAGACCAATCTCGATTGTTTTCTAAAATACATAAATATTATATTTATGTATTCCCTATTTTATTTTTTCATATGAATTAATACAATTCCCACACCCGAGACAGTAACAATAATCAGTTTCACTAGTTACTACTTGGTAGAAACATAATCAAGAATTGCATCCAGTGATTCAGTAGCATCTAACATCCATAAAAATGACATGCATGAAATGCACCAAGCCATCCAAAGAGTGATATCCGTGTTTCCCATAAAAGCTGCAAAATCCGTCGGAATGGGATATTTATCCAGACCTGTCGATGAATTCATCCACACTAACTGCAATGATTTTATTGACATTTTCAATTAATTCGTATAAATAATTGTTTGTAAATCACTAGGACTTAATTTAACTTGCCCATTTGCTCGACTGTTGAGTAAGATTCCATAAAACAGTTAAAAGTGGTACCCAAATAGCTCGAGTGGCCAAATTCGCCACCAAAGTAGCTACCAACATCTGCAATATCGATCATAAATATAAATAAATATTTTTATTTTGCAATCATATTAATACACAATTAATATTATTACTTCATAAATATACAAAAGTACAATCGGCGGCTCTTTCAACGATCTTGGCCATGGTTTATATTCAGCAAGCACTGACAAAACGGAGAATGTGAATAGGAGTGAAGCATAGGTGGGATGAAAAACTGGACCATGACCCTCTTCAAAACACAAACCCATTATACATATTTCACGAATGTGAGAATACATTCCAGCAGTGACCATTGCTAGCCAATGTGTGTTCAAGCACTCCATATAATCCTTGATAGTCTCCATTTTTACGTATATAAATAAAATTATTGAAATACCATTTAAGCGATTTCAAAAATTGTATATCTTTCGCTGGAACTTTATGCAATTTTCAATGTCAAATTGTTTTTGTCTTTTTAATTTTAGGTTGGAGCAACATAATTGTAGTGATGCGGCAACTTCACTGTATACGAAATTATATACATACATATCTATAGAGTAGACTCACCACTTGTTCAAAACACTTTTCCTTCTAAGTAATTGAATACACTGTATACTTAAGCATCTGTCAATAGATGGATGTGTATTAGCACTCGTCAACTGGCCAATTAATTCTATTGTCCACAGTACCACATTCAATTATCCACCGTAGCTTCATCCATCAGCTCTGAAATGTATTAATGGAATTATTCTGTTCGCATTTTTGAGCTTTCACGCAATCAATTATTTGAAGCACAGCTTCTTTACAATTTTATTTTCAACTTTTGTATTAATTCTTTATCAATATATTCGAAATCACATCAATATTAGTTTGAAACAGTTGTATAAGATTGAAAGGAGCTATGCAATAATAATATCATCATACAACAATTTATTATCATTTTACAATAATGACAATCATTAATTTTCATCGTTACCAAAAACATGTATGCTGTATTACGAACCACTAAAGCGTATATAAAAATAAAGCTGAAAGCATCATTCACTACTAAACTACATATATCACTCTTATCCATAATGCATCGCATTTGCCAATGGGTTTTCCCTTGAGGGCGAAAGAAATAGAAAATAAAGAATAGGGTCAGCGTACATTCATATTCAATTGACCGAATATAAAATTCAACGAATTTTATTCTCAACGACTAGAATAGAATATACTAAAATACAGATTTCTTATTTAGTCAATCAGTATATTCGCTTGTAAAATATATTGCGTAGAATAAAAATCCTCTATCATTTTTTTTTTTCATAGAAGAAAAAATTGTCAGAATTAAATGTTGATTATTGTTTCATGTCCACTCATGTAATGGCGATTTATATAAAATGTAGATGACGTTTTTACACGTGTCTGACTTATGACAATACAGAGAGTATAGTTAGGACAAGGAGTAGAGAGGGTGCATTGTTCCATGAAACGTCAGGAAATTATCACTCCCCTTCAGTTGATTCGCCTTTGAAATTGTTCTCTTACTTTGCTGTACTGATTTCACGGCAATGCTTTCATTCAATTTCATCCTTTCTATTATCCCACACTTCTCTTTATCTTTCTAGCCAAAGTTATTTGGCTATTTGATTGCCCGGAATGCCTGAAAATTTTTTTTTATTCTATTACTGCGATTTTATCTTTCAAGTGTTATATCTGCCGCTATCAAAGATTTTAATTACGATGTTATGGTTACCAACTGGATCTTATTATTATTATTAATGTTTACAAGATACTTTACCATCTTCACTGTAATATAAGATGTATTTAAAGTGATATAGTATCTCCGTTTAACCACATATATAATATATACAAACAAACAAATTTGAAATTGATCCAATTGTTTAGGAAAAATTTTGCGTTTCACGTGTGATTTTAATGATCATTCATCGGCGATATATCACCATGACAACGGCACATAGCACCATGAAACAAGGTCACCATCTCTTCAATTTCCCACGATAAAAAAAAAAAAAAACGACACCATTAGAAATGAAAGTAAAGTCTTGGAAGTATAAAACGGAAAATCGCCTTTGTGCTCATTTTTCATCCCTCTCACATTTTTTTTTTCCTTACTTTCCTCTTATTCTTCTTATGTTTCAACGGGAAATGAGGTGATCGCTGTATAGGACTTTGCTATTCTTATCCACTCTTTCTTTCCTTCCTTTCCTCAAGTTCTGCTACGATTACATTTGTCACAATTGCTTATACCCTTGGGATGAAGAGTAGAAGAGAGGAGAATACGGAAATTTATTCGACATTTAAACATCTCCACAAGTCAGACATATTATTTGAATAAGACTGAATTAATATATAATCAATATTGTTCCGTTTTCAATTCTTTTGTTTTGTTATGTATTTTTTTTTTTATCATACTAACATATAGTTGTTTATAACAACTATTGTGCGAATAGAGAATGGAAAATGACCTTAACGCCCTAAAAGCCTTTCTATATATTTTACTCAAGGACTTTCAATCAAAGTTTCACGTTGAATGGACACGACACAAAATCTTATATGATTCTTTCAACGGCGAGCGCAAATATATATGCGCAATCAACTGCACTCACTCCGCCAACGTAATAGAATTTACACGGCTCAATTGGACTTGATTTCTAAGTTAATTGAATTTATTTAACACCATAAGTAACGCTATTGAATATAGATGTTTACAATAAATAAATAAGTGAATTATTCCCATTTTTCGTTCTATGTTTTTTTTTATAGATGATTTAATATTTTTTAGGTATTCCAAAGTTAATTGTCTATTCAGTATTTCCACTTGATTCCTGCCATTATATTGTGTACTTGTACGTTACTCTCAATAATTCGATTTAGCTCACACCGATGAATCTCCGTATGAAGCACGTAACGTAGTTACTTGTTGAACTTGTAGACACACGATGGATTTCATGATAAAAAAATTTGGAAAAAAAAATACTCTAGGAAATATTGAACAATGTAAACAATATAACATGGCAAAACCCTGAATCCAATTAAAACTAGCGTAATTGCATGTGATTATTCGTATGAAATGTATTGATCAAAATGAACAATAAATAAACAGAGAGGAAAATTACGTTGATTGTAACAATTTTGTTTTTTTTTTTTTGTTTTCAACTCTTGGGAATTATGAAGATTCCTATCTATCTTTCAACTATCTTTTATTCTTCTGTGGGCTTCAAGAAAAAATCTTATAGACAGAAGATATTTGCGTTTAATGTGATGTAAGTTTATGATGGAAAAAAAAATAAATAGGTTTGGATAAATGCCGAAATTATTATCAAAATCCTCGTCAGAAATCGTAACTACGTCATTGGTTGGTGAAATGGTGATATGGGGGATAAATTGTATGGAGTGGGACTCTATATAAATTGTGACGGTGCGACTGCGTCGCACCACTGCTACACCAACTATCGTGTCAGTGCACACCAAATTGTTAAAGTAACCCAATCATTCTTATCAAAAAACTAATTTAAATCAAAGTCAGCTGGGTCAAATCATCAAATAATTCACATAAACACAAGGTAAGTTATATTTAACTATACGTACGTCGTTTATTTTTCCCCGTGCAATATTCATTTGATCAATTTTCATCATTTTTATTATAAAAAAAAAAAGAAAAACAAATGTCCTTCATGTCCCAATATTGCAAAAGCATTAAAATATCTCTGCGATTAAGAGTTATATTATAATATGACGTTCTAATATTATGAATACAAATAATTTAGTCATAAGATCTCGAATTTTTCCATCATTCACTTTCCGGAATGCCTTTGCGCGTCATTGCATATAAAATGTGAATGGGTATTTACAATTTTTTTATGTATATCATTACTGAGTGTTAACAGGATTCCCCACAGAAGCTACCAATATAATACCTTCACTTGTATCAATGAACTCAACTTAATAACAATAACTCAAGACACTTGACAACACGCAATCAGTAGAAACAGATAGTTTGAATATATACATGTATATACATATAAGTCATGGTCACTTGGGTCCCTGCATCCACTCTTACTTTTACTATACTGTATAAACGACAGTTGAGACATCACCTTATCAATTTGTATAGAGCACTCCCACTCTCACAGTAGATCAGTTCTTCGGCCCCACTTTCCCAATGCAACTGAGTAAAAATATTTACAAACTCCCGCGCTCATCAGTTCTGTCCAGTTGTCTACGGCACGAATGACACATTGCATTACACGTGTCTGCAACAAACATAGTAATTTACATATCAACGTATATATTGTGTATATAATAACAGCACTTTCCATGTAAACATATTAAGTGTAAATGATTTTTGTTTTTTATTATCTCTTTATTTGTTTAGCAGTAATTATTAAATTACACCATGGATCCAGAGAGTTTTAAAGATTTCGCCAAAGAAATGGCCGAGTTTATTGCCAACTACTTGGAGAATATACGAGACAGGTGAGTGGAAATATATAGAAGCGATATAATATATATGAAAAAATTGAAAAAAAAAACATTATCTATGAATGAAATCATTATTTAATGATGGAGTATCCGTGAATTAGTTGCTATTGCATCCATTATTATCGGGAATATAAAGTGAATGTCGGATTAAACATTCTCATTATGACATTTATACATCATGGATATAACTGAATTCACAATATCCTGATACACTCGACCATGAACACGAGAAAAAAAAATAATATGCAAATAATTATTATGACGTTGATTTAGACCAGTGTTGCCGTCAGTAAAACCAGGATATATCCAGCCCTTATTGCCATCAGAAGCACCGCAATCACCTGACAAATGGCAGGATATCATGAATGACATTGAGCGAGTCATTATGCCCGGGGTAAAATTCTCAATCTACTCATTAATTTATCATATCTACAAGATAATTGGTCAATTATTTATACATAACATTGTTTAAATGGATTTCAGGTGACTCATTGGCACAGTCCCAGATTTCATGCGTATTTCCCAACAGCACAATCATATCCAGCCATTGTTGCTGACATGCTGAGTGGTGCAATAGCTTGCATCGGTTTCAGTTGGGTTTGTAAAATTTTTTTTCATATTAATATGTATATATATACTCCAGTGAAACTGAATACTTGAATGCAATAGTAACTTTGGCCAAGTTTACTGCTGATATGTACCCACATTATCAACCTAAAAACTATTTGATTTATCAGTCAATAACCCTATAAATTGTTTGCAGATTGCAAGTCCCGCATGTACGGAATTAGAAGTGGTAATGTTGGATTGGCTTGGGAAAATGTTGGATCTACCAGAGGAATTTTTGGCATGCAGTGGTGGTAAAGGTGGGGGTGTCATTCAGGGAACAGCAAGTGAAGCTACATTTGTGGCATTATTGGGTGCTAAAGCCAAAAAAATACGTCAAATTAAAGAGATACATCCTGAGTGGACAGACAATGAGATTGTTGGCAAACTGATTGCTTACTGTTCAAGTAAATAATTTTCAATTAAATATATTATTGTTCACAGTATACTTAGCAGTTATGTCAATGAGTTGTTCATGTCATTAAATAGCGAAATCAAATTTGTCATAATATCACGATTACCTTGACGTAAGACAGGATAATGTCGAGACATGGGTAATGAATGGACAGAGCAATGTGAGAGTTAGAGAGGGTTGAAGAGTGAGGGGGAGGTGGGAGTTTGAGAGCACTTCATCAAGCGGCACTTTATCACCATGGCAACGCGTAATAACCACTCGAGATATTCTCCTCTCATTCTACCATCAATTTTACGCATTTTAACTCTTCGCTATACTGTACAAAATCACAAAAGCCTAGATGCATTATTCTAGTAATACATCAAATAAATCTATAATCATTTTATATTACCTTTGCTCTGTTTATTATTGGATTTTAGGCCATGCCCACAGCTCTGTAGAACGCGCGGGGCTTCTTGGTGGGGTTCAATTTCGGCTACTTGGTGTTGATTCTAAATGCCAACTTCGAGGTGATACGCTTGCTGAAGCCATTCGTCAAGATCAAGATAATGGACTCATTCCATTTTATGTGAGTATTCAATTTCACGTCTAACGTATAAATCAAATGGGATTTCAATTAATGCATATAATGTACAGACTGTCGCTACTTTGGGTACAACTTGTTGCTGTGCCTTTGACCGCTTAGATGAGCTTGGAGCAGTTTGCAATCGTGAGAATGTCTGGTTGCACGTTGACGCTGCATACGCTGGTAAAAAAAAAATTAATGAATATTAATTCGATAAATATTGAAATAAATTTAATCATATAATAAATTAATATATTTTTTATTCGCACTGAATTCAGGCTCTTCTTTTATATGTCCCGAGTTTCGTTACTTGATGAAGGGCATTGAACTAGCCGAATCCTTCAATTTTAATCCTCACAAGTGGATGTTGATTAATTTTGATTGTTCAACAATGTGGCTGAAGGATCCAACGTATGTTATCAATGCATTCAATGTTGATCCATTGTATTTGAAACATGATATGCAGGGCTCAGCACCAGACTACAGGGTAAATAATTCAATCACAATTTTTTCTCTTAAATAGCAAAGAAAAAAAAAACCTATTGGACGTATTAACATATTTATTTTATATTAACATACATTTATTTTAGCATTGGCAAATTCCATTAGGCAGAAGATTTCGTTCATTGAAAATGTGGTTTGTGTTACGCCTCTATGGCGTGGAAAATCTTCAAAAATATATCAGAAATCATGTATCACAGTCACACGAATTTGAGGACCTTGTACGCTCTGATGATCGTTTCGAGATTGTCGGTGAAGTTGTGCTCGGATTAGTTTGCTTCAGACTCAAAGTGAGTGGTACACAATTTACTACAATATATATAGATATATGCACATAAACAATATATCTTGGTCGCCTTGATCTCAATTCTCTAGTATTTCATCCACATTAATGGAAGAGTAATTGTGATAATAAAAACTATGACACATTTCAATATTATCAATTCAGTTCATTGAAAAACAGATGATTTAATTGTTCTATTTGGTTTTATTTAAGGGATCAAATGAATTGAATGAGGCACTACTAAAGCTTATAAATGGTGGAGGAAATATTCATCTTGTACCTTCCAAGTGTGGCAAAGATTTTTTCCTACGTATGGCAGTATGTTCGCGTTTCAGCGAAAGTAAAGACATTCAATACTCATGGCGGGAGATAAAAATGCGCGCTAATGAACTCTTCGAAACGCGATCAATATCAAAGTGATTGCGGGCACATTTAACGCGTGGGTGTAGAGCACTCGCGCCACCAACCTGCAATCAATCGTAATGTAAATAAATGAAAAATATCACTGTGTCCATTACAAAGACAGATGATAAAAAGTTATTCAGATTTAATATATATATATATATATATATATATATATATATATATATATATATATATATATTGACGGTGATTATGTGCGATTTTGCCATCGCCAACACTCACTCTCTTTTATTGCATGGTATTTCTATATATGATCATTTGATCAAATATATATATATTAAATAATTATCATTATAGCATATATATATATAATATTTATTAAATACACCTACTGAAAGTAGCCGTGTGCACAATTTAGCGCTGCAGTTAAGACAATAATGAATATTTATCTGAAGAATTCGTGGAATTCGTGGAATACAACACGTAAACCTTCGCTATATAGTTTTAATGGGGCCAATACAAGGAAAATAAAATGTCCTTTGTAAATGTATAGCGCATCTCTCTATCCACGTAACACTTTTGATGTAAACAGCATTATAAATGTTTAATTATTGTGAATACAATGTCTGTATAACATGTTGCATTTAATATGTTATTAATTTTAGGGTTAATATTTCGAGCAATAGTTGTTTATCGATATTGATATAATCTCTCTTTGTTATTATACGATATTCATAGTAGTTTATCCATAGAATATGCAATATTTTTTTTTTGTTATTCAAATCGACGAATGGATTATTAAAATTATAATTTTTCATTGATAATTCGATTGAATGGTTAATAAAAATGTTTGATTGTATATATAAACTTCACTTTTAGCTGAATTATAGAAATCAGATATGGATAAAATATGAATATTGGAGTTTTTTGTTCCCACTTACTCACCTATACAAACATATTCAATCGTGTTATTTGACACAAAGTGTTGTTTTTTTCTATTTTATTTTGAGTAAAGATCTTCGCATCCATTTACATGGGTTATGTTGCATATTTTCAATATAAAAAATTGCCCTTATTGCATAATTATAAGTAGTAAAATTTAAGTGAATATTAATAATATCCCGTGAAGATATATTTCGCTCAATAATCCATACAAATCCAATTCACATCTAATCAATAAAATGTAATAATAATCATCAAAGCAGGTATATACATAATTATAATAATTTCAAAGTGGCGCTAGTGCAGTTAAACTCAGAAGTGAATGTATTAGTCGGTAACTCTACTTTACCAATACATCATACATACATACAGCAATGGGGCGCGACAGTTGATTTCTTAATGGCGCCACATGTATATGGACTAGAGGCTTGACGACGCCACGCAGAGCAAACGGTTCCAAGTTTAGCTCCGCCATAGCGGTGTATACTTTGTCCCGCTCGCTGTTGTGACGCGACGCCTTACCGACGCTCGGCGTCGTTTCTCTATTGATGCGTGATCGGGTAATAAATAACGTGAACATTTAATTCGTGTTGACATATTTTTGTGTGTGCTATAAAAATATCAAAATGGAAAATAGACCGGCGCCACTGCGTTCGCGACGTGTTTGTCGATTCTGTCTGACCGAATCCGAACCGCTCAGCTTCATCTACGAGCGGGATCACAGCAAGCCTTTCCAAGTGCCGCTCAGTCTACAGATTATGTCGTGTGTAGCAATAGAGGTAATATAAAAAAAAAAAAATAAAACAAATGATTTTATAATTGTTCTTTTTTTCATTATCGATATTCGATTCGAGTGCATTTTCAATACCCGGTATATGAAGATGGTACTTTTTCGCTAATTCAGTAATTGATGTAGGGACGATCGGCGATGTAGAGGCTAAAGTCAATATAGCCAGTTTCATACACTCACCGAATAACTTAGCAAGAATTGCGATCTAACTTATCCATTGAGCTATGTTAATTCTCCTTTCCGCTTGTCCATCCTTCTGACCATCCCACAATTATCCATCCATACATACATAATGAACGGTACATTAATTAATATATTTTTCATTGAACATTTGTCACCGAATTGAAATAATTCACATATATAAATAATGGCATTTATATGAAATATCTTGCATCGATAGCTGCTGTATGACACAAAAAATGAACAATTTATTTATAATTATCAATAAACACTTTTGATTTAAGGTCTATTCGGCGGATGGAATGCCGCAGATGATATGCAATATGTGTCGTTGGAACTTGGATCGATCATATAAGTTCAAGCAGCAATGCAAAAAGGCTGATGAAGCTCTCCGGGCTTATCCAATCACTGGTGTTCTTCCACGGCCATTCCCACCCATAACTAATGAAGTGCCAGAAGGGGGCAGTAATAAACGTCCAGCTGAGCAGAGAAGTCAGCCAGGTGATCAATCAAAAAAAGCCCGTGTTGATAATGGGGACCGTGAGAGACGAGAAAGGGAACGTGAACGTGAACGTGATCGTCAAGAGTCATCCAATATTAAATCTGATCGCAATGATTTATATAAAGAGGAGCAGCACGATACTGATGGCGATGAGGAGGAGGACGCCAATGATGACAAGGACGATCGTAAACTGGAACCTGGTGAAATAAGGGTACATGCGTGTGATCAATGCGAGAGGACTTTCCCATTGAGGCAATCGCTACAACTTCACATTGAACGAGCACATCGTGATCGTAACTATAAATGCACGGTATGCGAGCGTATGTTCTTCTCTAAATATGATCTGCAAAAGCACATGAGTATTCATTCTGAGGAGAAACCATATTCATGCACAATATGTAGTAAAACATTTACACGTGCAAACTTGTTGCAGCGCCACGAGAAAATTCATCGAGAGGATTTGCGATACAGCTGTCCACATTGTGATCGTGAATTTTTCACTCGCGAAGAGTTGGAGAAACATGAGGATAATTCACACAAGACCACCAAGCCATTCCAATGCAACATTTGCAAAAAACGATTTACTTACAAGCAGGGTTTGGAGCGTCATGAGATGCTTCATGCTGAAGACAAGTCATTTACTTGCGAGTATTGTAAGGAAGCATTTCGTACTAGCACTAAACTCGCACGTCATTTACAAACTCATGCTGGACATCGCCCATACCTTTGTAAACTCTGTCCACGCAACTTTTTATTGTCACACCATCTTACTCGTCATATGCGCACTCATTCAGTTGAAAAGCGTCATATTTGTGAGGAGTGTGGCAAAGCGTTCAAGCGCAAGGAGAGCCTTGAGGTACATCAATTGACCCATAGCAAACGCGGCGGTATGGCTTTGACTTGTGACGTTTGCCAGGAATCTTGTCGCAATCGCGCTGATTATGTCACTCATATTAAACAGCACATTGAGGCAGGTGAAAAAATGGGACCGGACGGTTTACAACCTGACACCAAAGTAAAACTTGAAAGTGAATCGGAGGAGGAGGATGATGACGAGGATCAATATTCTGATGGTGATGATGATTATGAACCACCAGCATATGTCGCTAAAAAATATCCAAAGAAAGTGAAGAAACAGCCGTCTGAAGAGAGTGAAGAGGAGGTAGTTGATCGTACGGATAAAGAGGATCGTAAAGAGCAGGTTGTCTTTATTCGCGGTAAAGACGGGCAAATAGTGAAAAAAACAATAAAGACACTGATGCCTATTCAACGACAACGCGAAATTGGTAGTGGGGTTGGTGATGGTGGCAGTGGTGGTAATAGAACACAATCAAAATCAATTTCTACCACACCTCAATCAGCATCCAAGGCTCATCAACAGCAAGGTTCCAATAATAAGCAGTCTGATGATTCATCAAAGGGTCATCTAGATGATACAGAGGCAGAGGTACAGAAGATTGTCGCGTCAGTTTTTAAAGAACATAAAATACCACTTAAAAATACAAACATTCCACAGGAACAAATCATCAAAGCAGAGGGTGGCGGCGGCGGAGGAGGAGGAGGAGGACAATCACAGACATCGCGCTCGCAGTCAACAGTCCAATCAATCAAGGAGGAAAAGTCAGAGGCAACTCCCGCTAAATCTGTCAATACGGTAAAGGTAATAAAGCGCATTGTTGTTAGAAAGCCAGCGGCCGGTAGTACTGCTGGCAGTAGTGATACATCAATGGCATCGAGCAAAGAGATAGCCGAGGCCGTTTCTAAGACCGCACAATCCACAACGGTTACTGCTAGCGGTGGCGGAAAAGTTACAAAACGTGTTATTGTACGTAGAATAATTCGCCAAGGCGATACAACCCGTGAAGTTATTATGAATCCCGATGGAACAATTATCGATCCGTCAGAGCTCGCAAAATTGCCAACAGGTAATGTAGTAAAACGCGTGGTTGTAAAAAAACCAGTCGATAAAATGCAAAATATTGTCCAATCGCCGACTGAGCAACGTACAGACCGTATTATATCTGAACCATCCAAATTTGAATTGAAAACATCACAAGTATCAAACACGACAAGTGGAATTAATGAAAAGGCAATAGTAGTACAAAAAGTTGAAGTGAAAAAAGTATCGCCAACAATAAATACGGCGGTACTCAGTACAGGTGATCAAGAGACAAAAGAGAAATTGCAAGAACTGGAGAAACGAGTGGAGCAGCAACGTTTAAAGATTGAGGAGTTGCAGGCAAGAAAGCAACAGGAGTATGAAGCAATTGATGATATGCTGCCAGAGCGACATGACTCGGAGGATGAACAAGAGTTACCACTTAAGAGAGTATTTGTCAAGAGGAAGCAATGTATTTATGACGAAGAACAGGAATATCATGATACAAATGACGCGAAAAGTGATGTGAAAGTAGCTGCCACTGGCAATGATACAAATGAACAAAAATTGAAAGAGATAAAGGAGAATGTTGAAAGTAAAAAAAATGTTTATATTAAAGCGGAGGACCCGTCTGAAGTTGAACAAATGAGCCGTGAGCTCAGCAGTATACTCGATTCAACTGACAATGTGGTAAAAATGCAAGAAAATGTCGTGAGTAATATGACAGAAATATCTGGCATTGCAGTAAATGCCCATACGGAAAATAATATTATTTCGGATGAAAAATCGACCGATGAACAGCCGACAAAGACAGATGATGATGTTATTGGAAAAACTGACGTATCTGAAGGAGCAAAGGGCAAACAAAGTGACCAACAGAGTAATTCTGAGCAGCCAATGGAAATGGAAATTGCTGAAGAGCAACAAGTCCAAACTCCATTCACCGACGAGGAAACAGCTATGACTCTTGATCACCAACAAGATCTCTCTGAATCTACTGATATATTTGAGGCGTCGGACTCGCCCCTCGCTCAAAAATCCAGTCAAAATCTCGACGAATCGGTAATTGCATTGTCACATGTGAATGAAACAATTAATTTGAATGATACGAATGATAGCCAAGACAGCTTGGAGGATAAACTATCACAGATGGAGGGTTAAATCTTGATTATATTTTATTTTTCTGTCTTTTTTGTTTCTGAAATCGATTCATCTCTCCCATACCAACCACTTTGCATAATTGTTAATAGAATTGTTTGCGCTATTGTACATTGGATTACCCTCTGTACAAAGTACAACATTCTTTTCGTTTTTTTTCATTTTGATACACATGTACATGGACACATGTAATGTTGATACCATTATTAGATATTTCATATATATGTATATCATTTCATATAATACTTTTATCTTTTAAATAATAATTGTAGTAAACAGTTGAGGTAAATTTGAGCTATGTGACGATGACAGGAGGTATAGCTTTGCTCCACTGCAAATGCTTTGTAGAAATTGAAATATACCTTTTACCCTTTATTGCGTACACATTTTAAATAATAAACACATACATATATATAGACATATGTGTTAAACATGACTTGAATTGAAAACAAGAGAGAGAGATATATCGGAAAAATACTAAAATTTAGCGTTAGTCTGAATGCGGCGGAGAATTTAATTTTTAGTTTTCCTATCAGAGAATTTACTGCGGCTGACATATGTAAACTGTTTGTAAATACTGTCCCCGAACTATTGTCTGAAATGAACAAATATGTGTACATATAATCATGATTGGAATTATTAACCCGTATTCTAAATGCGAATGTAAATTTCAAATTGGCAATGAAAAAATTTATTTCGATTTTATTATGCTCTTCAAATTGAAAACATCTGCGCATCTTGATACGTAAATTTATTATTATCATCATTATTGTTATTATTATTATTATCATCATCATAAACATCGCCGTGAAAATTCTCCAATTTGGATTGATAAGCAGCCAGTAAAATTAATTTATGTAAAACATTCAACTGACAAAAATTATTCCGATAAATAAAACAATTATACGGTGTGTAATATGTGAATAGTATTCATTTTTATCAACCCATTATACCTTTTTTTTATTCATCAGTAAAATTAAATTTACTATTTTATATTTATCTACAATTAAGATACATCTATTTTTATAAATGTAACAAAAGAACATGCATAAATTACGTATTTATCATTTATTGCTGCTTCACACCATTGATACATCATTGCATAATAATCATAAAGATTTAGATTTTCTAATCATTATTTTTTATCAATATATGAAATATGATTAAAATATACATATAAAATACAATGATTGATATATTATCGCTGTTTTATGTAATTAATTGATTTCATGCAGATCTACATTTATTCATATATTAATACTTCTAGTACGTAACAATTTAATATAAATATTATTTTTAATAGTAAACAGATACAATGAATCAAAACAGAAAAAAAATATATATATACATAAATAAAAATAATTATTGATGTAATCCGATAAGATGACAAGATATAGAGGTAAAAATATATTGATGAAAGCAGAGCACGCAGAGGCATGCAAATTACGCCCACACAGCATTCAACATTGTATGTATGAGCGAGAATGAATATAATTTCAGGAACTCCATAATCAAGCGGGATGTGTGCTCTTCCTGATGTTGAGTCGATGGAGCTGCAAAATAATGTATTTTTTTTCCACATGAGTCATGATTTGAAAAGGTATTTGACATCTCATCACAGTTCACCCCGTCCGCTGTCAATGTACTCGAACCGCTGTATGGGGCAGATACGCTCAGTCTTGACAAACGTTTCTTGACAGCTTTATTACATGCACCATACATAAACAACTATGTACCGATAGCAAAATTTATTTATTTGTTAAGTGATATACCTCTTTTTCATCTGTAGCTACTGTCGAATAAGTCTTGGGCTCTTCCAATTTTTTAGCTGAACCGAGAGCGTGCATGTAAATGAGTCCGCCAGCCATTCCACCAAGAATAGGACCCACCCAATACAACCAATGATTTTCAAAACTTCCCATCACCACTGCACTGCCAAGAGAACGTGCTGGATTCATCCCTGCACCTGTTCGTGGTACCTGCAATAAACTCATTGCGTTATTTATTTATTTTTTTTTTTTATTCATTATTAATCATAGACGTGGATAAAAAATAATTGAACTTACACCGACAAGATGGCCGACAGTGACGGCAAGACCAATGATAAGAGGAGCAATACCTTTACTTTCGGGTTTGGCATCGTCACACGCTCCACAAACGACTAAGACTAAAATCATAGCGAGGAAAAATTCAATGCCCAAACCCTGCACTGGTGTCATTCCAGGTGCAAGTGACACAAGTCCAAGAGCTGATTCCATTCTGTCGGGGGAAAGTGCACGAATAATAGCAGAACCTGCAATTGCACCGGCACTCTGTGCTACTACGTACATTACAGCACGGATAATTGGTATCTATTTGCATTTGAAACAAAATTTTACTGATATATATTTATTAATTAATTATTTTATCAATTATTATTATTATTATGTTTGATTAGCTTACTTTGCCAATAGCGAGTAATCCAAAAGTCACCGCAGGATTTATATGACCACCTGACACGTGTCCAATACCCTGGACTGCACCAGCCACAGCTAGACCAAATGCCAGAGCAATTGCTACAACATTATTAGTGATAACTGCGCCACATCCAAAAAAATTCAGGAGCATTGTCCCTAAAAATTCAGCAATCAATGCTCTCCACAAACACGCCTTCTTGTCCGTAAGCTCATGGGCTCCAAGTGCAGCTTTCAAGCTTCCCATTTCTGTCAACAGTCACATGAATTTATTTATAATTATTTTATCAACAGGTGGGTAATTATTCAAAACAAAAATTAAAATACAAATTATGGAAATGACAATTATGTTGATATGCATAATAATATTGCACTATACACTGTGATTATTCGTATATGAATTTGCGACGTGGGTGCGGAAATGGTTATGAGTTGGGTGCGTCATTGTCGGCTGAATAGAATGGGTGTGGACATTATTTCAATTATGTTCAATAAGAGTAAAAGTAAATTAGGAAAGACAAAAATTAGACGACCTGCAGAAGCATTAGCAGATAGTAGTTCATTTACATTACAAATTTAGATCGAGGACGCATAACTAAACGTTTATCGAGGTGTTCAACAGTCGTACACACACACACACTCGAACACAAATTGTCCACCGTATGTATATGTACAAACGCATTTGCCTATGATTCGCATATTGATTGTCATCCTTTCGCAGCTCGCAATACAAATGTCGGTATTTACCTCGATTGTCGCAAATTACTTGATACCATAAACTAAATGAGACAATTGTGTCACCCACACACACTCCACTTGTATTAAACACGATTCGTATTAAATGGCAGATGAGCCATTTGAGTTTGTTCTCACTGTTTATACATGATGAGAACAAACTCAATTCAACATATTGTCATACAGAAGAAAATTTATTTCTCAATATATTTGAGAATTGAATATGTAAATACTATTTTCTTATTGCATAGATGTATAAATTTTACGCTGATATGATTTGTTGATGGAAAATATCTAGTGTTGCTTTTGTAAATACAACATCTGTTAAACAGGTTGTTTGGGGGCCGTGTGCCGGGACATTAAGTCGCTAGACCAACAATAAATTTAGATGAAAACATACGGTGGTGCGTCAGTGGGAGGGCAGCGGGTTCTCTTATTACATACCATATGATGTATGTCAGCTCTATGTAACTGAAAATTATATTTATATGTATTACGAAATTGTTTTTTTCAGTCTGCCTTTAAATAAAAATTCAACTCTCATCTACTCCTTAATTAATTGATTCAATGGAATTATATATTTATCATCATAATAGATTAGGCAAACAAGTTTAAAATGATGATGTCATATCTAAAAGCAAAAGACTAAAAATTAAATTCAAATATTTATTTTACCAATTATTTGTGGCGGTGATATATAATAATATCAAGGCCGCGAATAAATGAAGCAAATAATATTAATTTGGCTGGCGACACATCAATGAGCAATGGAAAACAACATCAAGTTGTATGATACCAAAATTGTCACAGCGAAACGGTGCTGCAACTTGTCTTTGCCAGATTTCTCTACATAGTAGTAGTTCGTTAGCCATTTATGGAATTGTATAAGACGAGGAGGGTTACAATCACGTCTATATGGATAATCTCACATTTCTGATCACAACTTTCCTCTTATCTTATATACAGTAGCCCTTTTACGGAATTAACCCGCAAAAGGTAATCCATCCCCACCAACATTATTATATCAGTCAACTTGGTCAATTACTTTTTATTCTGCACACTATACAAAACAATTATCTATCATTATGGAACTGTATCCACCAATTAAAACTGCCTATCCAACCTGATGGTTAATAAATTATCATTCATTAATTCCAATAATCCAACAATGTTATATTTACTTACATAAATAATTATAAATAAAGTTCAAACATGTTGACTTACCGTAGTATCAAATAAATAATAATAAAAATAATAAAATGATAATTTTATCAAGTGCACACGGGCTATTAACAATCTTGTTCACTGGCTATACTTTGGAATAATGACAGGAACCCAAAATTGGCACTGGATGTATTTGTGAAAAATGTGCACTGCATATGTAAACGTGAAGGAGACGTGCCGGTTTGAATGAGAGAGCTCAACAATAGTAAGAAGTATATAGCAGCAATGACAGCCACACCGTTGAGCTTCTTGAGCGACAACTGGTCTGTGCTGTAGAGAATACCAATCTCATATAGGTATCTAAGCGGACCTCGTATATAGGAGGTCTCTCCACTATACTACTCGGATAACGACGTAACAATAAATGAAAGGAGGGATATTCGTTGTAATTTTACATTTAGATATATACCTTGCACTCTTACTCTCTCTCTCTCTCTCTCTCTTTATTCTTCACTTGCCATGATACATTAAAATTGTGTATATAATATAATGAAGAGAAATAAATATAAAATTGAATATACGATAATTTTCATGAATGTGCGATAGTCTTATCTTATTCAAATTGGATTTGATTAGTGAATGATAATAAATATTTATTGAAATTTATTTTCTCCAATGGCATCCCAAATATTTTCAATATATATATATGTATTGATTTATTATAAAGTGTTTAGTCGATTTATCACAGAGTTACCAATTATCTGATGTTAAACATAAATTTGTTAATGGTTTAACTTAACGCGGGAAATATCTTTTTATTATTATTTTTTTTTTTTATTGTCATGACACACTTGACAACGCCAGTGTACGCCACGTTTCAATTTCAATTACGCGGGATATTCATTGTATAAACAATTTTTGTGTATACCAATGCTTTGCAATATTATTCAATTATAATGCTATTGTATCCACACAATTTATACAATTATATATATATATCATTTACATTCAACTTTTTTTTTTGTTTCAGAAATATATGATGGCATCATCAATGCAAAAGTTGAACAAAAGATAGGTTAGTTAAATGAATTATATGGATAAATTTCGATGCATTTATTAACTGCTCGCAGTCTCAGTATGACAATAATATTTTACAAAAATGCTAATGCTCTTTTGACTCATCAATGATATTAATTGTATTTCTATATTTGTACATGATATATGGCAATGAGTTTAATCTTACAGGCTTGCGTATGGCAAAAATTATATTGCATGGATGCATCATCTATCTAGGCTGGTATGTACATCATCATAAATCTTATTAATATGATTACGTGTTCGGTATATTATAAACACCTTATTGTCTCTTCGTGGAATTAGTAATTTAGACGTTTACTCACAATACCTGACACACCGCGGTCACTTTTCAAAATTATATTTATCATTAACGAATGCTTATTCAAATGTATAGCAGCAATTTCTTCATAAGATTTATTGCTTTCATCTGCCATAACTGTATTACAATAATACACAGTAATTATATTTTCATTCATAGTTGCACGAAGGATACAGCAGTGCGGCGAATTATTTCTTTGGATGCTGTTCAGAATCAACTATATCTGATATCATGTGAATGGTTACCAGGCGCCTGTCTTGACTATTTGAGCCGGTTGGGATTAATCAAAGTCGACAGGTTCAAGAGCACCAAGAGCCTATATGAAATTGGATAAGATAAAAAAATAAATAAATAAATAAATAGTTGTGAGGTTTGAGAATAAGAGAAAAAATTTTTAAATACATCCATTCATCATTTCACATTCAATTACAATGAATAATAACTTATTGATTTTATTTGCCAATATTTTTTCATCCCCTATACGAGAATAGATTGCATGTCATACAGTGGCTTGTATAAATATGTATATGCATGTACAGGTATTATGATTATCTTGGTTTTATCAGCATGCAAATCTGCAATCGTATTCGTTCAACATATTTACAGTGTGCGGATAGGAAGAGGTGCACGAAATTGAAGCATGTATATTATTATTTTTCGATATATATACACTATGGTCTATGGTTTTATATAGTGGGTAGAAATACATATATAGATGTAGAGACATAATATAAATTGTTGGCCTTGACCCAATGAAACCAGTCAAAATCTCAGGATTTACCATACAGTATTTATACATATATATATATATATGTATATACGTATGCAGAAATACTCTGTTCTGTACATATATTCTTATGTGTGTGTCTGTGTTTATATCTATATATTTATGTGGTCTTTTGCATTCGGGCATTCGTAAGGAGAGATTTATCTTGTGATTTTTCGAGGCTGAATTTTATTATTTGGAATATACACTTATACAGGCATCACCTTGAATATTGTGCACCCGAAAAAAAAACGGAGGAATTGCCTGGGTCGTTGAATAGAAGACACGACCCAAAAATGTTAATAATATATATCCATTTTAACCATCTTTATCTATTCGGCCCAATGAAATATATAGACAATATGGGTATTGTTAGGTGAGTACAGTTGTGACAAAAATGTTTTTATTTGTCAGTATATTTCCGACTATTGGGGAAATTAGTTAAAGTTGTTATCCGTATTTTTTTTTATTGAATAATTTTAGATATACTCAGCTGGTGGATGAACGTATGTTATGCTTTATACACACACGTACTGATAGATTATTATCATGATAGAGAATAAATAGACACATAAGGTAAAAAAAATCGTCATGCACGCACATACGTAGCTGCATCGATATGTTATAGGGGAAATGGTTAGTGTCAAGGTCGGTTGTTAATGTACGGATGGTTGATATTATTTATGTACGATTACAATTATTATATTGATACTAGCGACTGTGCCACCACAGTGAAACAGTGCTCCACCGTCAATGCTGATTGTACCAGGTATCTTTAAGCATTCGCCAATATATTTAAATGACTACGTGATTAAATGTAATTTATATTGAGGTTCGTTTTCTTTTTTCTTCTTTTTTTTTAATTAGGTAATGCCAAGTGCAATTGTGTGGTGCTAAAGTAGATTAAAATATAAAGGAACGAGATTATATCAGGGTGGAGTTAGGGTACGGTTAGGCGTGACCCTTCTCCAAATGAATTGATCAACTGACCTCTTGGATTTGTAAGGACAAGACTCTAGTCAGGTAATGCCGGCCGCTCCAGTAGGGTTGCGCGACTCCTATCTACACCTTTGGCGTGAATTTGTCTTTCATCCACGGTTTCACACGTCTGCAAAACGACATGTTAATTTCGTAGTGAGTTTTATAAATAAATGACATATAATTGGAATTATAAAAATTCGATGATTGTTTAGACATTTTTTGTTTGTTCTTTCAACTGTTTTTTCTTTTTTTTTTCATCACAGAAACGCTATCCACATTTTAATTCTGATGCCATGAATGTCGCGACAGTATTTCCGGTTAACGAGACTCGTACTGAGCAGGATTCCATCAGTGATGACGGCAGACATTCACAACAACATCGTGAGTGCCTTGCAATTTTTTCCGATATTATGAAAAGAAAAATAATAATAATAATAATTATTATGAAGAAATATGTGCATGTATACATAAGTATATGTAATGGTTATTCTATTATTCTTCAGTAATTCAATATATCAAAAATTTTCCTCTTCATCCAAGGAGATTTAGTGAAAAACTCTAGATCAATTCCAACTGTACCGGTGGAGGCTCATAAAAATATCCAAGTTTCAGAGCGCTCTGCACGTACCCGGTCACACTTATATTACATGATTCGCATTCTTCTTTTTCAATTACTATTACATATACATATATGTATTTAATAGTAATAAATCAATTCACGATTTATTCCATCACGATTTGAAACAGTGAAGAAGGGGTTGAGGAATTGAAACGTTTTACGATATGATTTTGTGGGCCATGTGGAAGAATAAAGTAGTGGATGAGGGCAATATTGTAAATCACATCGCGAACCGGTTTATAGAATCGTTGCTCCAAAGAAATCATCAGGTCTTTTCTCTCGCACAATTGCGTTTTTTACATATATAAATACGTATTGCATATATGTATATATCTATATCTTATAAACATATATATGTGATAATTTGGTGAATAAGGCAAATAGATTTTTTACATTTTAATATATGCACATAGATATTTTGTGAATAGGCAGTTTTATGGAAATTTTAAGATCCATTTAACCTTGACTTTTGTTACGTGTCTCACGCGATATAAAAATCATTGTTATTCGTGGGAGATGTTTTTGTTCTCTTTTTTTTTTTTTTTTTTTTTACAACACACTACACAAGCGGAACCGTGAGTTAGTGATCAGTAATGCAGGAATTAATGAATTCACAAGTATTTTAATTGTTTTTTTTTTATGACGATGCGCTGTTGAAGATTTAATCGCGTCGTCGTGCCTGTGTCGTTTTATTTTTTTTTATATAGAGAAACAAACTGCACTCGATAATGAATATAACGATGGAATACTCCACTCATTTTATATATCAAAGTATTATATATATTATTATTTTATTTATATGTATGGACAACAACAACAAATATATAGTTGTTACTTTCTATCACGTTTTTTTTTCTTTTTTTTTTTTTTGTATTTATCGACACTTTGATTATTACTAACATGCGACATTATTATACCGAGATTTGTTGATTGTTGTTCACGTGGTGGAAAGTAGGTAAGGACGAAGGACTTGAATATTTTTCTCTTATTTTGGATTACTTATGATTACAAATTCATGGGTTCTTGGGGGCTTTCTTGGAAGCAACATTCACTTCATAAGATTTGAGATTTCGACGAATTTGACGATGCTGAACCGTGGAAAAAGAGAGAAAAGAAATGACGCAACTTTATTGCCTATGGTAATGACTTTTTCGTTTGCTCATGTCATTTATATATACATGCACAGAATACTTGCGTACACATGTATGTATGTATACGCAAGATTTGTTCTTTTATGTATTTCCACTTTGTTTACAACTCAACGAAATGAACAAAATATTAATAAAAAAAAAAATATATATATACGTGCTCCATTAGCCAGTTAGTTATTAATTTTACATATAACAATAACACCGTAAACATTTACATATCTAAATATATATACAAGTATTTACTGAATATTATTTGTAAAATAGTCGATTAGTCAATTGTATGTTTATGAAATTTGCTATGGTAGATCAAGTCAATTTCATTTATGTTTATATCTCTATGGCTTATATTATTCAGTAAAAATATTTGCACTTTATGACACGGTAATATTAATATGATTTGTTATTACACCATTGGTACATACAAATAATGCATGTGTATATCAACTAATATTATTCATTGAATATAGATATGAACGAACGCATATAAATATACGTACGGTTGACAAATATATATTTTCATTTAATTGAATTGATATTTTTCAAACCAATTAGATATAAAAATAACTGACATAGCTGCAGTGCAGATAAAAACATCGACGCTGAAAATGAAGTATACCTAAAGTTGCATATTAATTAATGCCATATGAAGTTCATTATGGTATTCATATTATGAAAGTGGAATTTGCTGTATTTATGATTCACCTATTGTATCAGTGGCCGTGAATTGTAATGTTGATAAAATTTATACGTGACAATTTCTCACCTTGGCAATAATATGCATCAAATGTATTGTTATTCTTATACACTTGTATTGAACATTTACGTATAATGACCACCGGTTACTTTCCACCTGTAACAACCTTAACCTTAGGCTCTCAGCACCTACTTGGCGCTGAGCCGCATCTCAACTCTTATATATTATCCACTATATTCACATTGGCACGTCTAAAAGCGTGAACAAGTTTTTTTTCTTTTTATTTCAACGACAATGTGGTTGGTGATGCCAATTGATGTTGTATTGTCTGACGATTGCTATTAAAATTCAATATTTCTTTACCTCATGTAAATTGAACAATACAAAATTTATAATATTTATAATTTTTCATTTGTTAAATATCTATTGAAAATGATCAATATGTAAATACATATTTTATTGTGAATTGTTATTAGCAATTGCTACCTGGCTCATTGCAATGATGATTATAGAATAAACGATCGTTTATATATTATGCGTTTTATGAAGAGCTTCACAATGTGAGCAGTGCATTATAATTTTCCATCGCGTAACGATAATGAATATATAAAGTGGCAGTGCCCCTCGCCATCCTTGTCTCAACAATTGGATGAGCATCTTAATGACAGTTCTCAAGATAGATCTCTTGCTGATTACTATTTTATTTTCTATTTCACGTTTCCTTGAAATTTAAATTGAATCGTTTACAGACTCCGCGCAATACCTCACAATATTATTACATTCCGTATTTCATAAAACATTTCCATTTTTACACATCCAGCAATTCTTATCTGTTTATTATTCTTTTTTATCTCCTATAAATACTGTGTTAAAAATTAAAAGACTCACAATATCATCACTATTTTTAATTTTTCATTTTGAATATAAATGAAATTTTGCAGCAACGTTTAGATTTAATTTTTTATCAATTTCTTTTCGTTTTATGAATATGAAAAACATGTTCAGGTTACTATCAAATATATGCATAATTTAAGGTATATTGTTGATTGGATACACTCGTCGTATCGCTTACGTTGCGGTCTGTCGGACTGCACAATAAAATTATCGGTGTAACACAAATGCACACACATATATACACACATGCACGCAAGGTTACATACGTTTGTTTGAACGAACGATATATGTATGTCTATTGTTACATATTAGCTTTTAGGTTTCACGACACATCTGCGAATTCCGCGACCTCATTATATCTCTACTCTATAATAAAAAATATGTCAATTAAGTGACATGGCAGTCATTAAATAATTATAAATTATTATGTAGAAATTTTTCCGACTAGTTATCAACCAATTTTGAACAACAATATGATTGGCAAAAGGTGTGTGTGTGTGTATACAGTTTGACCAGTTTGACTTTCTACAGTTAACAAAAAAATTTAACAACTTGAAAAACCTTCTGACGTTCAATTTTATCAGTCAAAAAAAAAAAAGTATTGTCAATGTCTTGTTAATGTTTACTCACAGACATTTGGTCGCCGCTGTGTAAACGAAAGTGAAAATTTACCAACGAACTGCATCTTACTGGACTCTACATTATATATGTAGTAAGTCCAGTAGTTTCACATAAATGTGAAAATAATTTTTTATTTTGATAATTCAAATAATTGTGTGTAGATGTAATGTGCAGTTGATATATATATATTTTTTTTTTTGCAATGTTACAGTAGCGAAAAAATACAATTTGTCAATGAGTTGACGAAGTGGGTACACTTTGACGTGACGTGATGGAGATGAGAAGGGAACTTGGGACACGAGAAACACTCTGTATGTGTGTGTTGTGAAATAGTAAGAGAGTAGAGAGGGGACACATGAGTCGAGACACAGGAGTATACGAGGGGGGATGTACAGCGATATATGAAGGCGAAACGACAGACCGCGCACTCGATAATCCAGCATTACCCTCACGTGTGTGTGTGCTCACAAAAATTTTCGGATCAATCAAATACGACGGGAATTTAATTGATCGTCAATTAGGAAATATATATATATAGATTCATTTTTGTTTTTTTATTTTTACAAATAAATAGGAATAAAGTGACATTTTGACAATCGATTAGATATAAGCGAGTCCTTGCAATCATGGCCAAGTCGTGGAAAGGTATGTTAGATATTTTTTTTTTTCGATCGTTCTGCCAGAAAAAAAAATCCGCCAGTATGTTGGGTAATCAAGTTAGAAAGGACCAAAAATTTTATTACAATTTTATTAATGGAAAAATTGTTCGTTGATACGCAATGTCAATATTAATTTGGAAATTTTGGATGTTTATTGTGAACCATATAAATGATGTCGCTGTTTACCTTCATCATTATATTGTCGGTGACAGATATTACGTTATATGGCAGGACACTTTTGTCTGTATCAATATAGATACTCATTATTCTGTATACATTTCATTTTATAACAACAGAAGTTTTATCTTATTACCTTATTATCATAATCCACCATCATATTTGCACATTCATTGCTACTTCATCTGTGTCTATATTTGATTCTGTTAATTGTAACATTCACATTGATATGAAGATAAGGTCAACCGACAATATTAACATTGTATACGAACGACAAATAATCTCTTTAGCATTCGTTTAGTAATAACTGTTATATACGTGTCAGCAGTGTGTGAATATTTTATTCGATAACAGAAAAAAGTGTTTTAAATTATTTCGAAATTTATAAATATTATTTAAGAGCAGATAAAATTACAGATAAGAATGTGCATTTTTTTTTTTTTTCATTGCAGATTCAAAGGATTTCCTTGGCGTTGAGGAGGTAGCAAAAGTAAATTTTATTATTTTACTATTTGCTGAAACACTTGGGACTTTTCTTCTTGTTCTTATTGGATGCGCTTCTTGCATTACATGGAACGAAATGCATCCTCCCTCAGTGCTGCATATTGCCTTCACCTTTGGTCTCGCAGTTGCCGCGCTTGCTCAGGTACACAAGTATGCTTATGATTTCCTACACGATATCATATTTGTCCAAATGAATTTAAAAAAAATTAATTCATATTCAATACACATTTTCCCCACCGTAATTTTCCACCTGTTCTCTTTCAGATCAAAAAAACTTTTTTATTCAAATTTGTACTTGTGTGTCGTGAAATATATATAAACAAGCGGCACTTTTTCATATTTATAATATATTCAGACAAGTAGAGAATGAGAAACATATAAAATACAGTGACAAGAAAGACATTCTTTTCAGCGAATTGAATGGGTGTAGCTAATCTGATTATAGAGTCAACTTCTTCTTGTTTCCTTTCTTCTTTCACCATCGCTGTCTACGAATCATTGAAAAAAAATTAATGATAATAATATTATCTGATATTGATTTTCACTTGAAATCGCATCTTTCAAACTTTAGCAATCGTTCGACAGGTAATGACTGGGTAATTACCAAATTGCTTCGCCTTCACTTCTCTACCCACACGTGACATCTTGATCAATTCAAATGCAATAAAATAATATAGTAATGACGAGCCACTTCATGGGCATGTAAATTGTGGCGGCAGTCAAAAGAAAATTACAAGTGAATAAATAATTAATTAAACACAAATGGTTGATTAGTAGGTGTAGGAATCTATAGGCAGACTTCAAATGGATGAGGGGAGAGTGAGAGAGAGAGGGAGGGTTCATCCTTAAAGCGATGCCGTCCTTTCGAATCAACGCGTCCGACCTCGGCCCCGAAACAATTTATTGCTCTCGCTCATATCCATCAGCGGAAAGCGTGTGTGCTTGAGAACTTTCGGCTAGTTAAAAAACCATCGCCACATCAGGTGCATTAGAACCTTAAAATGATATAAACTACATTTTGTTTAAACAAATTCATTTCAATCACAGTATACATCAAATTAATATATAGTTATTGTGTGAAAAGTCAACTAGGACTGTACCACATTTATAGACATTAACATGACCATCAATTACATGAATTCAATTTAACACTGTTTTTTTTTTCTTTTTTTTTCAGTCTTGAATAAGAAAGGAATTGTTGATGTAGAGTAAATGATACAGACGATTAACTGTAACATCGGCATCATTCAAAGTTTTTAAAGCCCCAACATTTATATACACTCAACCAGCAATTTACAACTCGTTTTTATATATATACATATATATATATTGCAAAATCGTCTAGAGATATTTTTTTTTTTTCTTTTAACGCCTTCTCAAACCCCGATTTCTCTATGGCGAGTGCTCATATTCATTCATCATTGCGATGTGATTATTCAAACAAACACGATAGTTCATTTGAAAACACCAAAATGCATACTATACCATAAAATTTCTACGATTGCGTTATATCTATGTATTATTCAGCTAATCTAAATATATATATACCTCGTGGGTGCCATACATTTAGTATATATAAATCTGCGCGATTTATTTTGTCGCACACCATCGCGAAAATATTTATTTTTTATTGTACCCATTGTATTAATTCCATAAAATATAAATTATTAACAACCAGACGGCTGATATAATTAATATATTTTCAATAAGCACAATCCAATGACTATTCACTGACACTTGTGAACAAGTCAACATGTAAAAAGAGTCGAGCAAGTGTCGCCCACGGCATCAGAGGATATCCGCTCACATCAAATACGAACAATGAAATATATTTGTCGATGGTAATCGCATATCTATGATCACTCAGTTACAAATGTGTATAAATGAAATGTTCTATAGGTATATATACATATATAGAGAAAAAGGGAGTGCGAGGGAGAGAGAGAGAGAAAAAGACAGCAGTAAATAAGGCCGTGGATTTGCCCAAGGGGTCTATCTGTGCGAATGGTGCAACACCATTGCCCCGAAGGCTTTGACAACCTACTCGCGCACGTTGACGCTCATTCCTGTCTTTTTTCAATTCACACATACAACATACATTAACTTCAACACCCGACATTTGTATACACACTTGTCTTCTTCATCCCAAAATATTGTGTTTCGCTTCATTTTTCTTTTTATTATTTTTTTTTTTTAATATATGTTTTTATTAATGTTTCACGATTATTTTCAATACATAATAACGAAATATATCACGATATATTGATAAATAGATGTACAATGTACCATTCATTTCCTAAAATTACGCAATTAATTTTTTTAACTCGGTTAAACAAATATATTCATTAAACAACTGTATATTGCGAATTTTTGTAGACACATTACATTAGGTATTGTGTAAGGTTTAATTTATTGCGATTATATCGCGGTAAAATCAAGTGACATATGTGTTAATACATATATATATAATATTGCCTGGTATGCTTATAGAATTTTGCGTTACGATTTTAATGCCTGGAGCAGCGCATGCATCAGTATATATTTATTTACAAGGGTCAATATACGAATAAGGTATATATACATTACACGCATTAATATCTCAATCAATACTACAAATATATATACATATATATATATATATATATCAAAATTAATTAACAATGTATTGTTGATAATTTTGTCCATGAATATATTTTTACCCAAATGAAGAAGGACAAGAGTGGCCATTTCAATATTTTTATATTAATATTGACATATTCATTTTAATCATCAAACAATTACTCCTTCTATTTATTTTATTTTTTTACATTGCAGAGGTGACACAGTATTTGTTAAACAGTCATACACGCGTCAAGAGCAAATAAAAGAGATCAGCAGACCGCTCCCTCTTTGCATCGAGACTTGGTAGAAATGACGCAATGATTATAAGATCATTGTCCCGCGAGGTCTCTCATATTCAGTACATAACATACCCAGTGTATATTACTTGGTCCATACCATCTGGGCCAAGTGCCGCGGGCCACACGATTGTATATAGTTTTAATACGCCAACATTACATATACATATATCACTAGTTCAACTAAATTCTCCTTTTCCAGCAACGCCATATGTATAAGTATATATATACTACTAGCTAATGTCAATCGATTAAAAGTGCAACTATACATTGACAGTAACCGATATATAATAAAATAATGTGAGTGTATGGCCCCGACCGCGAAACAACCGTGAGCTGATGTGACGCCTGAAGCTCCACGGATATATTAACACCTCACTCAATAAATTTTCACGCGTTAAATCAACCACACACGCGTGACGATTGCTCACATGACATATTGCACTCTCCATCAGTTTTCATAGTAATATATATGGGAATTATTCAAATCAATCCTCTAGGCGAATAGAAAAAAAAAAAAATGCTAATTAATATAGAGATTGTTGTAAAGAATATTTATTTATTTTTTTTCTTTTATTCTTTATAATGGAAAATGGAGATTGTAAAAGGTATCAATATGCAGTATTTTTTTTTCTATTTTCCTTGAATAATTTTCATGACGAATTGTTTGATGAGGATATAAATGATGAAGAGGTGCGATTGTCGGAATAATTATGCGGCGGGGGCAATAAGTAAAAGTGGCAAGTTATAATCGTATATATATATATATATATTTATATATAGATATAGAGCCGACGATGACTTGAGGCTGTAGGTCAGGAGGCCCCGAGGGCACGAAAATTGCGAACTAATTCGAGAGGTATACCACACACATATATACACACTCAACTACTAAACGTGACGTAAAATCGCGGCACGGCACCTTCGAGGACACTGGCCCTGCACATATATATATTCGTCATTTCAATTCACACATGAATATATACATTCATATATATTCTATTAATCGATTTGCTGACATATGAATCATAAATATACATAAAAGTTTAATTATCCTGGATTATTTATATTTTTCTATTTGAAGAAAAAGAAAAATAAATAAACAGCCTATTTTTATTGATGCAATCAATAATACATATATAATAGAATAGATTATCCAATAAAATAAAAGCTCCTGTAATTATTAAGTAGCATATTCAATTGGATACGTGAAGGGTGACGATAGGTTTATGTATGAATATGAAATATAAATAAAAATTGAAAATAAGGAGTAAAATAAAAAATATCCGGGACGGACGAATGAGAAGGTGGAAATAAAAAGCGTCCTGTGACGAGAGTTACGCAATAGACAACATATTGGTGCGTATGTGTGCTCTGTGGATTGCCTGGGGCCAATGGAGACCTTGCTGTCGTGTATGAGAACTGGGTTGCCGGGTCCGAGAGCGCCCGCGCCCGCAAATCCATCAGGCCCAACCATGTACATATCTACAAGTTGTATTGAGTCAATTTAGACTATTCATGCTTCATACATACTTATTACATGAGACATCATGTCAATTTTACTATTTATACTTGAAAGAGTTTTATTCTCATCCATTCACATAAAAATAAAGCGAATAATCTCATCTATTCATTGTAACTGTATATTTTATATTTTTTGTATGGTTTAATATTTTTTTTTTAGGTATTGGGACCTGTCTCGGGTTGTCACGTAAATCCTGCAGTGACTGCTGGTCTTCTCGCCAGTGGCAATTGCACTTTACTCAAAGCTCTCTGTTACATCGTGTGCCAATGCTGCGGGGCAATAGCCGGTGCTGCTGTTTTACAGGTATAAAATAAACGAATATCTATTCAATATATATATATATTTTTGTTGAATGATAGTACCAATATTTCATTGAATATTCCGTGAATCCTTGAATTATAAAAGCAATATCTATCTCGCAATCGTTCGCGCACGTATATTCATATTACTAATTTCGAATAAATAAATATACTATTTATATTTGTGCCAGTCATTGTATTAGAGCGGTATATAATGAGATTAATGTGGCAACAGATACAAAATTTAATGAGCTGTTGGCATCAGCCGCACCTTACATTTATTCACGTTCTATTTTCTTATTTCATATTGAGGATTACAATGCAACTTTTCGATGGACAATTAACAATTTATTGAATTTATTTGCAGATTGCAATTCCGCCAGCAGCAGCACGGCTCGGTATGGGATCAACAATTTTGGGCAATGGCGTCACTGTTGGCCAAGGAGTTTTGATGGAAGCAGTTGTAACATTTCTCCTAGTACTAGTTGTTCAGGCTGTCACTGATTCAAAGCGCAATGACGTCAAGGGATGGGCACCACTTGCTATTGGTCTTACAATATCTGTTGCTCATATGGCAGCCGTACCCATTACTGGTAGCAGCATGAATCCAGCTAGAACTTTTGGACCAGCCGTTATATTTGATAATTGGAGTAATCATTGGGTGTATTGGGTAGGACCAATCGTTGGTGGAATTGTCGCTGGCATCGTTTACAGAGTGGGATTACGACCGAGATCCAAGGACGACGAGGAGTCTTATGATTTTTAATACATTATTAAAGCTAATGATTAGAGCTATTGATAAATGTGTGTGGGCATTCGATGATTCATTGCTCACAAACGATACTGCATCATTAACGTTGCCATTGTTTTCTTTTATTTAAAATCGTTTTACCGTTGTAACATTGAAAAATAATTCTATGTTATTAATTAAGATTTGTACATATATCGTATTTACAAATAGTATTATATATACCTCGTTCACCAACTAGTATCATCATATATATTCATGTTTATAATTTTTTTTATTTCATTCTCAGAATATTATTGATAATTAGGCGGTATTATTGAATTTTGATTAATAAATAATCACAATTCACGTTCAAATTTCTATTATATTTATCACATGACTTTTCGTGATATTTTTTTTCCCCCACGTGTTTACACTACTGTATGCTGTGGGCCACATTAACAAAAATAGATATACAGAAATAGGGTGTTACAAACTGGGAGACGGTCTGGACATCAGTTTCAAATATTCTACGTGTGCTAACGATATTCACATTACTACTCTGTTGCCTGTTATTGGTATACAATGTTGGAAGATACTGATGTGGACGTTGACATTGGTCGTTACTTTCGCTCAAATTTGTTGGCGTGTCGACGAGCTATTGATCCCATAGATTTTAAAAAATTCACTGCCCTTGAAACTAATAGCGAGCGCGTAGCCTTTGTACTGAGCTATCCAGAAGCACATTGTTTGCCGTTGGAAGTTGAGAACTATCCAGTTAAAAATATGACGAAAGGAGTGAAATTCAAGGAGACTGGAAATAAGTTTTTTGGACGCGGAGACTTCCTCAATGCACTCGAGACATACTCTAAATCTATTATAATTACACCACGCAAAGGTAATATATATTATAACTGTTTTTTTTTCTTTCTGTCTGTTTGGTAGTAAATAAAAAAAAATATTTCTTCGCAATGAAGAACAGGGAATATTTTTGGGAAATCGATCAGCCGCACTTTACAATTTGGAACTATATAAATTGGCAATTATTGACATCAAAGAGGCGCTTGAAATCGGCTATCCCCGAGAATTACACTACAAACTGGAAGAAAGACGTGCTAAATGTTATTTAGCATTGCGACACACCATGAAAGCGAGTGACGGATTCAAAAGGACACTTCAACATTTGGATTTTGCAAAAATTCCACTAGAAAAAAAGAAAAAAATTGAAGCAGACATCAGAATAATGCTGGCTATAATGGAAAAGAATGGCAGTCATCAGATCAATGAGAAATTGAAAAAGACAGAGTATGGCGTTCCAAAAATAGCAGAATGCAACAAACGGTATCCTGCTTGCAGTTCCGCCGTGGAAATTGTGGACGCCGGCGATGCCATTGGCAGACATGCAATAGCTACTCGGGATATTTCACCCGGTGAATTATTGATAGTTGAGCGACCGCACAGCACAACATCGCTCGCGGAATATAGATTGAAAAATTGTCATTATTGCTACAGAAAAAATATAGCGCCTTATCCGGCTGCATGTGACTCGTGCATTTTGATTGCGTATTGCAGTCCTAGATGTCGAGATACTGATGCAAAATCGCATGCCAATGAATGTACAATTTTGGGTCCACTCTGGCTATCTAATGCGTCAATTACTTCGTTAATGGCGATTAAAGCAGTCACACAAATACCATGGAGTCAATTGGTACAACTCAAGACTGATTATCAAATGAGCAGACGCAATTACAAACCTACAAAAGCGCGGCCGTTTTTGAGCAGTGATTTCGTGAATTATTGGTCTTTAGGTAACTTGACACGAGTAAAATGGTTTATTATCAATTGATAAGCAGACTATTTATTTTTTCTCCTTTTCTGTTTTTATTTGTTGCGCAGTGACACATGAAAGTGCCCGAACACCAGACGATTTGTTTCACCGTGCATTCATGGCTGCATGGCTGTTGCGGCTTCTTAAAACAACTAATTATCTTCCGGACGAGGCGAAGACACCAGATGTATTTTCTGAAAAACTTTCAAATGATGAATTGTTTATTGGCGAAATACTTTTACATCATTTGCAATTATTGCAATTTAATACACATGAGATTTCCGAATTAGTTAGCCCAAGAGGTGAAAAAACATTGCTGAAATCGAAAAATCAATTTATTGGAGGTGGAGTTTTTCCCACGGCGGCTATGCTCAATCACTCATGTAATCCAGGAATTATACGGCAAGTTACCAATATATGTATAGATTTTTCAATTGATTACTGTAATTAATAATTGATGTAATTGTATTAAAAATTTTACAGGTATTTTGTTGGTACGACAATGATTGTTCGGGCAATACGAACAATTCGAGCAGGGAATGAAATATGTGATAATTACGGGCCAATGTTTGCGACCGAAGGGCGATTACAGAGACAGAGAAAACTGAGAACAAGGTATTGGTTTGATTGTGGTTGTGAAGCTTGCTCAGAACATTGGCCACTAGTCGTCGACATAGATCCAAGAATTTTCAGGTAAATATATCGCAAATCAATAATTTTTTTAATTCCAATTGATGAATATCATTGGACATTGCATTTTTTTAGATTTAAATGCGAAACTGGACCATCCTGCAACAATGTTCTCCTAGTCAATACAAACTCGAATGAATTTATGGCGTACTGCAATAAATGTTCCAAAAGCACGAATATTATGAAGGGTCTCAAAACCCTACAAGATACAGACGCAATATGTAAAAAAGCATCAAAATATTTGGCGACAGGTGAAAACGAAAAAGCGCTTCAATTTTATTTGCAAATTTTAAAACTATTTGATGAGACATTGGCATTGCCTATTAAAGACTATCATTTGTGCCAAGAGAATGTGAGACTTACTACACTATCTCTAGGTAATACAGCCGTGATATAAACTATAAATAATGATTGAATAGATAAATCGATCAGGTATTTTCATATGAAGATTCATGTTACGGATTTATTTTTAATTATTCATATATTATACATTAATTTTTAATACTTTTATTTATTATATATTTATTGACGAATGACTTCAACACTATGTAAAATTCACTTATCCGCATTAATCGAATAAATTGTCCTCATAATTCATTATTACGCACTATTCATAATATAAGCGTATGTGATGGGCGCAACGAATCTCGTATATTTGCATAATGGCAATATGTCATTAAACTCACACGTCTCTGCCCACATTACTAAATTTTTTTTTTTTTTATAATCGCGTGTATCATGTAATAAAGCTGGCCTAATTTTCATTTCTTCATGTCAATTGACAACATACGTGATGAGACAATTTACACACATTTATATATTTACAAGTAGAACGAGTTTACAATTAGTGTTACTGTATTTCTTATGTTTTTTTTTTTACTTTTAAACAAAACGCAGAATAAACATCAACTCGTAAGTATTAGCTGTAAATAATAGACAATATAATTTGAATATAATTGAATTATTTATTGTGGTGAAGTTATGGAAAAAGTTTTAATATTGTTACCGTCTTTCGCGTGAATCAGAGCGAGAGCGACGATCTCGGCTACGGCTGCGTGTCAACGACTTCTTGCGTGGACTCCGTGAACGTGATCTAAAATGTTAGAGTGGAAATGATATTATCGCCATATCCCATGAAGAACTTCTGAAAGTTGTTAAGGGCAATTGCATTTATTTCTGGCATGTCTCACTATTTGTTTGCATTTTACTTTTAACTTTTATAGACTTATGAGACACAACAAAAATAAATTTTAATAAACACAAGAGTATAAAAATAATTTTCAAAACAGTGTAATTGAATTAAAATTGTGTGCCTATAGAGCAAAAGAATACTAATTGGGCACAATAATTATCTATAGATATGATTTGAAACATCAACAATAATTATAAGATGCTGAATTTAACAAAAAAAAAAAAATGAAAAAAAATGGTAGTAAATAAAATTTTTAAATGTATTTTATGTATATGTTACATTCTATGACGAATTTGCAAGAGTTCTCGGGGCAAGATGAATACAATTGTTTTTTATTCGACCATATGTAAACGTGAAAAATGAGTTTTATTATTTAAATATGTATGACATATGAAATTAACAAAAAAAAAAAAAAAA